>VWZY01006055.1:747383-766629 GCA_013399075.1 Chloroceryle aenea | reverse complement strand
AGGGGCAGATTTCTCTGCCTCAGGTAGCGTATCTCAGAGCAGTCATGGGAGGAGCATTTTTTGCTCTCAGTCACCAACATCAGATGGTAGTCACATGCAGCCCTGAAGCTAGTGACCATGGCTTACAGATATTCAGAAATCATGCAAAGTAAACCAGATTTGTTCTGTAGAATAAAAATGTCTGTGGAAAAAATGGATAAATTCTGGGATAGATATTTATTGTAGACATTGCATGTTCAAGTCTTCTAATCAATGGTAGTTCAATCAATACATGCAGCTGAAAACAAGAGTGCTCATTAAATTAGAGCTAAACTCTGACTTTTTATGATGTTCATGTACTTAACAAAGCCCATACATAAAACCATTTTTTCCATCACAAATGCAGTCACAAAATGAACAAAAGACTTCTTAAAGTGGAATGTTATGAGGAAGGTACTTAGAGACTAAACTCTTAATTTAATAGCAATCAGATAATGGGATAGTATCCATGGGGAATAATAGGACTGACTGACATGAACTGAGGAACTCTACAGATGAGGCTGGGACACTGCTTGTTAAGATTCATTAAACAGTGGAAGAGCATCCAAAGGAAGGGCTGAAAAAGGTGAGCCAGAAGGAGTCACGATAAAGGAATTCTGATGATCTTTGTTGTTCCAAACTTCTTGCATTGAGTAGAAAGATGGTGAAAAGCTAACAGAGCTAGAGAGGGCATTCTAGAGAAAATGTGTTAAAGAAAAGGACAGGGCGGAGCCTGGACTAGGATGAAATCTCCAGCAAAATTCACATTGATTTTTGTAAGAAGAGAACCTCATTCTTAATTTCATTTATAACTGGTACTACAACAGAAGTGGTGTGTGGGTCTGTCATGGCAGTGGGAGTCATTGTGAGATGATCATTCACCTTCTATGTTCCTCTAATTTCTTCCACATTAAGCTTTTTCCACTCCATTTTTTTGCTTAACAACAGATGCCTTTAAAGGCTGCTGTGAGTAACACTGTGAAGAAGGGAAAACAAGATAAAGAAAGAGAATAAACACAGATGTTGAAGCCTAACTAAAATGTCTACAATGTGCACACACATTCACAGCAAAAATAGATCTGTACATTTGGGGTGTGTGGAGGGAAGGTGACTATGAACCAGCTTGACTATGAATATGCTGGAAAATGTTTTATTTTCTTTTTTAAATAGTAGTTCCTTAATCCAAATGGAAGTGCTGAAAACATGCAGAAGGCTTCATTAGAAGATGTTAGGTTGTTTCCAATCCTGATGATGTAGGTTATTACAGTCCAATCTCTGTTCCCCTCTATTATTTTTTTTATTATTTTTTTAATACATGAGTTTGCATGAGAGAGCAGAACAACACACTTCCAAATAGCGTTCTTATCACTATGTAATGTTATTATGCAAATCATAATCAAACTAGATGACAGTCTTCCAGACAAAACCTTTAGCATTAAGAGCTTTCAAAGCTCCAGGGCAGATTGTTGTTAGTGGGATAGTTAATTAAATAGAAGTTGGATTTTATTACTTTATATAAACAACAAAGAACAGCTGGAATGATGTTGGTCCTCTGGCTTTTTTTCCTTTCTGTTTGACAAATATTAATTAAATTTACTGTCCCATGATAACAGACATTTTATGGCACTACAGAGCAATAGGACATCTTTTCTGCCCTCTTCTGCCCTCTTCTGCCCTTTACCCATCACCAGGGTAGTTGGGTATTTGGGATAATGCAGGAAGTAGGAAATGATTTTTCATAGAATCATATAACAGATCTTAAAGATTATCTATTTCCAAGCCCCCTGCCATGGGCAGGGACGCCTTCCAGCAGACCAGGTTGCTCAAAGCCCCATCCAACCTCATCTTGAACGCTTCCAGGGACTGGGCATCCACAATTTCTCTGAGCAACCAGTTTCAGTGCTTCACCACCCTTACCGTAGAGAATTTCTTCCTAATATGTAATCTAAATCTTTTTCATTTTAAATCTATTACCTTTGTCCTATCACTACACTCCCTGATAAAAAGTCCCTTCCCATCTCTCCTGCAGGCTTCCTTTAGCTACTGGAAAGCTGCTATAAGGTCTCTCCAGAGCCTCTTCTTCTCCAGGCTGAACCACCCCAACTGTCCCAGACAGGGGAGGTGTTCCAGGCGCTTTTTCGTCCCTTGTGCCCGGGGGGAGGTCCCCTCTGCGTGCGGGCTCAGGCCGAGGGCTGAAGCGCTGCCCGTGCGCGCCGAGCGGGCGCTGTCCGTGGTGCTGCAGGCGCCGCGCCCGGTCCCCTCCCGGCCACAGGAGGAACTCTCCTGGGGTGCTTGTCTCTAGGAAGGGGCTCCGACCCCAGCAACGTGGGAATGCAGAGAGACACTGTTTCTCCGTGATGTTGGAGAGAAGTGTCATGGTACAGGCAGCATTTTTCCCTGTTCACAAAGTAACAGAATATCAGGGGTTGGAAGGGACCTCTGGAGATCATCTCATCCAGCCCCCCTGCCAAAGCAGAGTCACCTGTACTGGGGGTGCTTTGCTTTTACACCTGTTGATGCAAAGGCTCAGGCCTCAGCTCTCAGGTTTTCTTGTCAGCTTTCTTCTATACCAAGGCGAAATGGCATGCAGGGTCCTGGGGGTTCATAATGACCCTGTCTCCAGGTTGTTTATGTCTGCAGGGAACTTTTCCAACGCTAAATCTCTCTAGGGCTCGGCATTCAACCTGCAGATATTTCTGGGAGCTGATTCCCACATTCTTCTCTAGCTTAGACATGTATTGTTATTGCACTCTACTACACTCTACGTAAGATTTCATTTCAGTGGTAGTTTCAGGTAGTTTTTCAGGTACCACATTTCAGTGGTAGTTTCACAGAAGGATCTGTAAAACAAATCTTAAATTCTATTGATGTCTGCTCAGACAACTGGGAGACAGTCAGTCTTCTTTACCCAGTCCCTATTTTTTAGCAAAAATCTGCTTTAGTGTGATCAATCAAAAATTTCAACATGAATACCTCCTGAATCATCATAGTGTTTATCCTAATTGTCCTGTGCTTAGAAATTAAAAATGAAATAAATAAAATTTTAAAATCCCTCAAAACTGCTCTCCAAAACCTAACATAAATGAAAACAGGTCAGCTACTTTCTTTGTCATTAATTCCTTCATGGGTTGGGCTGTCAAAGGAAATCTTAAGAGGGTGTGGATGTGGGGGAGTGAAGCCTGCTTGTATCAAGTCTCTGGGTAGCAATCTTAGAGGAAGGCAAGAGCAGAGGAAGAAGTATCGGTGATTTTACTGACTGAAGTGCCTTGGGGATGAAATGTTTTTACAGAGTGACTCTGCTGCCCTTGCCTTTCTCCCTGCTTTGTAGATCAGCTGCTCTTAGCAGATGCCAAGATCAGCAACAGTAAAAGTTCATCTGACAAATATTCAAGTGCTGTTCCAGTTGATCTGTACAGTCAACAGTGAACAAATCTTCCCATTCAGGAACAACAAAGAACACTAGAAACATCTTTTTTCAGCTGTGTATTTTCAACTGGGCCCCTGTGTCTGGGTGTGCATGTAGATAGATTTTATTTCTATCTTTGGACATCATCAGTGGGAATATTGTGAGTGAAGACCATAGTCTAAATCTGTGCTGATGAAGGATGAAGAACCACCTTCTGAAGCCCAAGCCCCATGCAAGAAAGCATCCCACGTGCATGTGATAAATGGATCAAGATTTCTGCTAAAAGCAGGAGTTTCATCCCCCACAGTACACTGATTTTCAAATAGCTGTCTTTTCCAAGGGATAATTTGTTGCCCTCCCACTTAAAAGTATTTTACTTTCCGTTCTAAATGCCCATGGTGAATTTGTTCTTTCCTTGATAGTGCTCCTTAGCTTAAATATGTCTTTACCTTCCCTAGAGTTTACCATCTTCCACAGTGTTTTTAAAGAATACACTGTAATTCTGCTCCAGTGAATAGACACTTGTAGCAAGAAAATTGTCCAGAGATTGTAAGAAAGTAGAGGCAAATTCACCCTGGAATCTATCACAAGGTAGTAGATTTTCTTTCTTCTTCTTTCAAATGCACTGCCTGCTCTGTTATATAGATCTGCAACAAAATTTGCTCCATCCTAAACTATAGTGAAAATGCTTATTATCAGGTGACCTTGATCTTGTCTTTTATGATAAGTTTTTCCTCTGTAGTGGTACCAAATTTCCTCTCATTCTTCTTGAGGTTTTCAAAGTTGCTCTGTGTGATTGTGCAGTTATTCTCCATGTGATCTCTGGTTCCAAACTTGGTGGTTCTATAAAATTCAGTTGGTCTGGTAATGCTTTTGTGCTAACATAATAAAATGAAAAGAGTTACCAAGGTTGGTCAATTGAAAGCAAGGTTCTTGAGGAGCATGAATAGTTACCATCTTCTGGTCTCATTCCTTTACAAATGTTGCTGTTCTTTGTCCCTCTCTCAGTTCTTAGGATATTTCCTCTGGTATAGATGATGGTTTCTCATACGTTACCACATCATATGTGTTATACAAACCCAAACTGAGAAGAACTACCACATAACCTACATTGAGAAAAAAATAGTTCAATAACGTAGAAGGAATGTTAATTTGACAAAAGCTTCCTTTGATATCCTATGTGGTCTCCTCTCTCTCCCTCCTCTGTCCCTAAAACTGAATTAAAACCTGTAGAACTGCTGTTAGACTAAAGGGCCTGTACTTCCTTATCCATCCCCTCCCTTCCTACTCTTAAGGACACATGGCCCATTTGCTTTTCTTCAGTCACAGAGTTGTGTTCCCATGCTGTAAAGATAGGAAAAGTCCCTACTTGTCACCCACCAGTTCCATGGGCCAGTTCTTGCAGACCCGGCAGTAGGGGTTAAGTAGCTCCTGACAGTATGAGTTTATTAACTTCTAAATTTGGCTTTTGCCTTGTTGCAGTAATTGTGAACCAGCACCTTCATTCCCAGGAAATAACTTGTATTTTTCCTCAGTTTTTACACTGACATCTTTATTTTAGCACAAAATCTTTTTTATCTATGGAACCAGCTCAGTTTTCTCATCTCATTTTGCTCAGCAGACTAAGAATTCTGCACATACAGGGAAGAGTAGAGCCCCTGTTCTATGTTTAGTGTGCAATATCAAGATGTTTTGACTTAAATTCAAGCCTCCTCTTCATTCAAGTTGTTAAGTTCCTCTTCAGCTTAAATGAAGTATCTTAGGCCGAACCCTGAGTTTGTCAAAGCTTGACACCTTGAATTTGGGAAAAGCAGCAACAACAATTAGAAAAATCCAAGCCAACCAAATAAACCTCTTGGTTATAAACATGGTTTTTAGAGTTTAGAGACTGTGATGTCTCAGTTCACAGCAGGGGCAGCCAGGATGCATTTATATGATTAAATGAGAGAAGGAAGGACAGGCTGCACTGTCTTGAAATCATTGTGGGATATACAGCCTTGTTCTCTGTCTGGTCAAAAATAGAATTTGCTAACGGAACCTCCAGCCCTACTTCATTCAAAATAGGCAAAGTGTCTATTTTTATTGTAGGCTTTACTAGAACTACCTGATCTGCTTTGCACAGAACATTCCTGGAAGAATGTGAAAGACATTTTAAAGGAGCTCTGTGATGCAAAAGAAGTTGTGTTCTTGTCAAGGTTTACGGTCAGGGTGGCCTTCTAGACCTATAATATTGGTCTCTGTTAACCCCTCTTCCTCCCCAAAGGGAAAAGAAAGGGAATAAGGGAGAGAGACTTAGCGATTACAAAAGAAAGATAGAACAGCTTTAATGACAATAATAACAATAAAATGGAAAATATGCCAACAGATACAAAACCAGGATTGAAGCCATGTCACTGACACAACTGATGCTGTGGAATGGGCACTGGGGACATCCCAGACTGGACTCAATGGCATATAAAACCATTACTCAGGAGCTGGATTTTGGAACTGGATCCAGGAATGCATGGATTGGGGACAAAGACAGAATGGAGTCCTCCTCGGATGCTGGTCATTGCAGAAGTGTGGAAGAAGCCAGAAGAGCTTGACCTTTGTGATCTCTCAGCTTTATACCACATATGACATATATAGGACAGAATCCAGCAGTACCTTTGGTCAGCTTAGCAATCCTTGGTAGTAGCATTTGGGTGTCAGCACTGCTAGTAGCAGACACGGTCTTTGAAAACAGGCTGCTAACTGCAGAAAGTGCAGCTAGAAGAGACTGAGATGAAAAGTAAAATCACTGAACAGAATTGCTCTGTTCTAACTCAAACCAGGAATTTTTCTACAGAAAAAGACACGTGTCAAACAAACAAGAACACAGAAAACTAACGTCTGAAACTGTGAGCCTTCAATGGCAAAAGAAATCTTTTTGGTCTGTAGAGCCTAAATAATAGAAGAGAAGGCCTGCCAGCTTCAGAAGTACCGTTCAGCTTTGCAAGTATAGCTGCTAGGGTCAGATCTCATTTCTTGTTTTAGTTTGGAACTACAGGGATGGTTAGACATGCATGTAAAGAACACTGCATGAGGTGCACAGGACAGCTTCAAGAGGTTTACCACTTTCTGAAAGTCACGTAGGATCTTACAGCGTTTGTACTCAAAGTGTCTGTACAGACAGGTTAGCATGAGAGATTGTGAAAGCTCAGCTGTGAAATATTTCTGTGAAGTGTTGGTCTGGCTCTAGATACAACATTCTCCAGTGACTCAAGGCAGAGCAGCATTTCAATTAGACACTAACCAGCATTCCTATATGAGACACCTTTGTGTACTTGGAATGTCAAAGCAGATCTAATATGACAGTAATGCAGTTTCTGTGACCTTTTCTCTTTTAATGAGAATTCTGTGTGTGAAATAGGCTTGTACTCACTCCACGAAGGCCTTTGTCACCTAGTCTAGGAAAGTCTAAGCAAGATTAAGATTTTAAGTTTTAAAAGGAAGAAAGGAAATTTCTTGGGAGTAAAATGCTGAAATACTTTTTCTAGTCAAGCCCCTACTAAATATTATCATTGCAGCTCCTGGCTGTAGAATACAGTGGAATTGAAGTATTTTCATTCTGCCTGAAGCCAAAGCAAACAGAACTTCACTAGCAGAAATAGGGTGTGAGTCTTCATAAAGAAAATATGCTTGTTCCTGGGTTCAGAGGTGAAAAAAACATATTTAAAGGTAAGAGAAAATGCAGAAGGATTTCTTGGTACAGCTTGAAATATAATAACCTCTTAGGTTACTTACAGGATTTTGTGACCTGAACATTAAGCTGATCTTGAAGGCTACTTTAAATGGTGTTTTATTTGATATTTTTTCTCACATAACAAAGTATAAACCTTTTTCTTAAAGAAATAGAATGAGGACATTTATTCGATATACTCTGCAGCTCTTGGGGATGAAACAGAAAAATCACTTAGGTAAAAATGTGATTTTCAATTAGTACACGCGCACCGATATTATTGTGAGGCTTCTTTCCTAGCATAAGACTTAAAATTCCAGTAGGATGTGGGCTGTATGAAGTCCATATACATGTGTTCCCCATTCATTTGTCTTTTGGCTTCTTCTAGAGACTATGTCCAAAGCCTACTGAAATCCTGCTTCAGTAGGATTTATATCAGACCACACTTTTCTTCCACATTAAGTGAAACAATTGCATTTATGGATTTTAGGAATTACTTCTGCAGCATGCTGCAAATAATACAGTTGCACTGGGTGGTGAAAGCAGTAGGAATCTCGTTCATCCTTGCCTTCTTGCAATTTCTACCCTTGGGTCCCTCTCCTATTCTGGATTTGGGTATGTAAAGATAAATAAGTACTATATTCCTCTGGGTTCTATCCAGCTCAGGTAGGTGAGATTAGACTCTGAAGTGGATATAACATTTTTCATATGGTTCACGGGTAGGTTACTACATCCATGAAGTGAAGGATGGTTCTCCTGAGCAACGTGGCTACATGCTTGTTCTCCCCTCAGGCTGCAATTATGGCCATATCCCATCCATTGCAAAACCTAACCATAAATGCAGCAGCACAGTGTCAGCACTTAACTCTGTTTGAAATGCCCATCCATCCTAAGTAGTTGTGGGAGAATGGCTCCAGTCTGAACTAGGGCTATACATTAGCTACAAGATTAGCTTCTACTTTAAGATTAGGGAAAGGATTATGACACAAATGATGTCTATTAAAACTTCTGGTTTATTTAGAATTACATCAAATCAAAAGCTTTGGGTTGTATCCGTAGCATCACAGAAAATAGTGGGTTAATATAATTCCTCAGAGTAGTCTAAGAGATTAGTACATAAATTGTCCATTCAAATTGTGTCTAAATCCCCTGAGTGCCTTCCAAAAGCTTGCAATGTTCTCTGCTCTGAAGCACTGAGAATTTGTTAGGCTGTTCCATTTATTTTTTAGTTTCCCTAGCTGGTATAAATGGATGCAGTGGAGTTTCACTATTTCTCACCAGCTAAGGTACTGGTCCCAGAAGTGGTTGAAATAGAAGAGAGTTAAGGGAGAATTAAAGCAATAAGCAAGAGCTGGATGGGGATTTCTGTTGAAGTGTGTATTCTGTAAGCACTTATCCCAATTTCTTGCTTTCTAGTGTCTGAACCAAACAAACCAAGTATAGAGTGTTCCACAGGGTGGTTAGCACCTGTCTGGTACAGCAAAGGTTAACAAACCTACTGCAGGGATGAAGAAACACCCCAAATATTTTCGGGCAGCTGAAATGTTAGAAACAGATTTCTGTGGTTCACTGCAGGTACACTATTCCAGCTAAGATATTTGGATGATATTTCCTTTGAAAAGCTCGCATGTGGATCACTTTTAAAGATGTATAAATCCCACTGAAAACAGTCACAATGCATGAGCAAACATTGTACCACCATTAGAAAATAAATCTAAATAAAATGATATCCTTTGTGCTACATGCTAAATACACATTTCCCATCCTAACTTCACTCACCAGGTGCGTAGCTGAGTCCCTCTAGTGGCATAAGCATTTATTTGGTTTCAGCATGTTATTAAAATTCTATTTTACAGCCGTATTATAGCAGCAAATTCACAGGTAGCTTTTTTGGATACTCTAAGGGCTGTGGCAAAGTGAATCTAGGATTAGCTCCTGTGCAGGCTAGTGATAATGAACATACATTGATTTTTAGCTGTGAGAGGCAATTATAGATGCACTGGAAGAAGAAAGGAATTTTTGAAAGGATATTCAAGAACTAATTACTGTCAGTAAGAAACACGCAAAGAGCAACGTAATACCCAGGATGGCCAATAGGGATAAAAGCTTATACACAAACCTGTCATGACCTAGTAGTGAAGACTGTTTAAAAACACTGATCTCCACTTAGCTTGTAAATGCGCATCACCCTCTTTCTCACTCATATATTCTCTCTCTCCCCCCCTCTCTCTGACACACACACACACACGCTCCTGGATTTGCAGAAGACAGACATCTAGGGCACTTCTTGGAATCCACAGGAAAATCATATGGGATTAAAAAACCACAGCAGTAAGTACTCACTACATTAAATGTTTATTAATTGGCATGCTGTCAAAGCCCAGATTTAACAGTAAATACAGGAGGACTTTAATGGGAATTGGTTGTATTTGATTTTTCTTAGGAACTGCTGAAAGCTGCCTCTCAAGGATTACAACTTCGCCTTTTGCTTTTACGGATGCTTGTTTACTATCCATGTGGTAACCTCTGGACAGCCAGTAATCCATTCATTATCCACACTGATTGAGTGCAGGAGTAGTACAGTGGTAACTACTTCACTTAGCTGATAGCAGACGACAAAAGGAGGGAAATAATGAATTCGGACAATTTAACCTCCCAAAGCTTCCTCTCTGCGATTCACAGCAATGCCAGCAGTTTATTCTCAGGGCTCCAGTTTGTTCAGTCCTTCAAGCCACTGATCATCCCCTGCTACTCGCTAGTGGTTTTTATCGGTATCATTGGGAATTACCTTCTCATTTATGTCATCTGCAAGACAAAAAAAATGCACAATGTCACCAACTTTCTGGTAGGCAATCTGGCTTTCTCAGACATGCTCATGTGTGCAACCTGTGTACCCCTGACGCTTGCGTATGCCTTTGAGCCCAGAGGATGGGTGTATGGGCGTTTCATGTGCTACTTTGTTTTCCTGATGCAGCCCGTCACTGTGTTTGTGTCTGTCTTTACCTTGACTGTCATAGCTGTGGATAGGTATTATGCCATGGTGTATCCGTTCCGCAGGAGGCTCACAATCCCTATTTGTGCCTATATCTTGGCTGCTATTTGGTTGCTGAGCTGTACCTTGGCTGCCCCAGCCTTGGTCCACACTTACCATGCGGAGTTCCCAGAACTGGACTTCTCCATCTGTGAGGAGTTTTGGTTCCACATGAAAAGAGATCGCTTAGCTTATGCCTACAGCACTCTCATCATCACCTACATACTGCCTTTGGCTGTCATCTCCATGTCCTACCTGAGAATCTCCGTCAAGCTGAAAAACCGTGTAGTCCCAGGCAACGTTACCCAGGGACAAGCTGAGTGGGACCGAGCGAGGAGAAGAAAGACCTTTCGCTTGCTAGTCTTAGTGGTGGCAGCCTTTGGAGTCTGTTGGCTGCCTCTGCACATCTTCAACATGATAAAGGACATAGACATCAGCTTGATTGACAAGCAGTACTTCAACTTCATCCAGCTGCTGTGCCACTGGTTTGCAATGATGTCTGCTTGTACCAATGCCTTCCTCTATGCCTGGCTCCATGACAGCTTCAGGGGGGAGCTGAAGAAAATGTTTGCCTGGAAAAAGAAGAAAATCGGCCCCACTACAAACTGCATTATGGCCAGTGTGGTGCTGTAAACAAGAGCTGATGGGAGCACACTTCCTTCATATGCTGACACTGTAAGTCTTTTCCACTTCTAATTAGACTTTTGGCATCAGGACTCAGCTATAACAACACAAGTCCCACGTGTAGCTTTGCCATCAGCTCCACTCCTACTGGAGAAAGAGAGGCAGATATCACGTCCCCAGAATGACTTTATTTCTTTGGCAGGAGTTAGAGGCCAAGGAGATGTTAACACAGTAAGATGCCCTTGTGTAAGCTACAGGGATCCTTCCTGACTGGATATTGCTGGCAGTACCCAGCATCATGGGATGCAAATCTCCTGTGTCTCAGGAACCCACAGCACAGCATCTAGCAAGGTGAGATGCAGTATTGCGAGAGGGAAATAAAACCAGAGTGATGTTAGTTCTGTGAGCTGTAACTGCAATGCAGAGGAATTGACAGCCTGTTTGTAAAGTCACCTGGTGAATTTTGCTGCCATCAAGGATGGATCTATCTGTCTGATGGAAACACACCCACACAGGGGGACATTAAGACATACCACCACTTTACTGACTTTCCTGACATTGTCTCTTGTAATCTCAATTTGCCGACCCTACTGCAAGGTGGCTGCATTTCCAGCCAGAGGAGTGGATGTCATTGTAGTCTTGCCAGTGCTGAGATGCTTTCCACTCATTCCTTGAGGAAGTGACTTTGATGCATGGCAAAACTTCCATCAGCTTTGATCTCCAGAAACAGATAGAAACAGATAAGAGACTTTTATACTGTCTTCAGGAGCACTTATGGAGGTGTCTGTTAAGAGAGAGAAGGTGGAAAGGGCTGTTGACATTGAACTGTGTACAAGTATTTTGTGACCAGTCAGAGAAAGACCTGTCAAACAAAGTGCAGTGACAAGTGCTCTCTCGTGAAGGAGTCTTTTGGGAAGAAACAATTTCCTTTGACATTCATCTTTCAATGTGATGAGGGAGTTAGAAGCTATAATCAGCCTAATGGTTTCTAGTTTCTTCCTCTCTGAACTGAAAATACCTGAGATAACCCATAAGTATATGGGATAGAGTTCTGAAAGCAGTTGTTTCTGAAGAGGTTTCTCCCAACCTGCTCAGCTGGAAACTGGGATAGTATGAGGAACTGCTTGATACTGCGCTGAGATCAGCCGGAGAAGCAGCGCAGTCTCAGAGTGGTTTTGGCCGTGGTCAGCAAAGGCATTTGTCCAACTGCAACTGCACGTGGCCAGCAACTTCTGTGCTGTGAGGCAATGCAGGCAAGAGGGGAGAGGGCAGAAAGGGAGGATGGTTTCTCTAGTTTGTAAATGTACTCCTACTGTGAAACTGTGAATATCCCTTTGCTGATCAGCATTTGGTAAGATTAATCTGGTTAAAAAAACCAACAAAAACACAGAGATGCATACACACACACTGGGAAAAGTGCTGGGAAAACATCTGAAATCCCTTTTCACAAATCATCTTATAATTTCAAGCTGTTCTGCTGCCAGTAATGAGGAACTGGGTGTTAGAAGCTGATTACAGAGACACTGAATCAAGGAGGTCTTTTTAAAGTGGGCATTACTTGCATTCACTCTGTGATTAAGTGTATCTGCCTTGCTTATTGTGTTTTAAATATTTCAAAGGCATATTAAAGCATGTTTTACTTTTGATGAATGTTAGGAAATTGATTTTTCTTCCAGCTCAATATAGAAATTACTGGAATAAATGGTGATTTTAAAAAGGCAAAATAACCCCTTCCAAACAAAACAACCAGATTTTGTAAGCTTTTCAGCTTTTGTTTTAGGACTCTTTTAGGAGAGTAGAGAGCAGGACACCAAGAGAGCACTGAAACAATACTGCAAAAAAGCAGCTTTAAATAACAACAAACTCCTGAATTTTAGGGATTTTTCTTCTACGGAATTATGTTACTTCAAGCTGTTAATTTGTCCATTTGTAAAAGTGAATTAGCCCTGAGATGGCCCATAGTGTTTACAGCCTCTTGTGCTAAGTATGGAGCTGTAATCCAGAGTGATTCAAAGCCCAGCCCGGTAACTGGGAAGACTCTTTTTAACCACAGCAGGCCTGGGATCTTTTCTTTCCTATACATCATGTTTTCACCCTCATTTGCCAGCACTACGGTCTGGCTTCTTAATGTTCTCTTGAATGTTAGTGACTACAGATGGCTGCTGCAGAGAGCTGCACGAAGCAAACAAGAACTTGGATTTCTCCGTTTATTTTTTTCCTTTTTTTTTTTTTTTGTCTTGCGACAGAAATGAAGGGCTGTTCAGTGCATATATTGTTCCCACGGTGACAGATGCACTAGGAACATCTTCCTACCAGCAGCCCCTGGAGCTGCAGTTACAGCAGTGTTGAGGTCTGTCATCTCAAAGAGGTCCTCAGGAGTGCCCAGCACAGCAGGCACCCTCATGTAAGTGCTGGTTTAACCTCTACATGCCTTGAATCTGTCAGGACTTGCATTTGCAGCAGAAAGCTGAGAGACTGCCCCTTGCTTCAGGCCCTTCTCAGGACTAGGACTGGCAGATGCACACTGAAATTATGCATTCCCCAGTGGTGGGTTCCTGAGGCTCCTCTGTCTCCTCAGTAGCCCCCCTGGCTCACCTCAGTGGTCCTGCAAGGCCATTTTTCCAGGATGTCCCTGCACAGTGCACAAAGAAGTCCAGCCCTAAGCAGGAGGGCTGGGGATCTTGCAGGCTGGTGGGGATCCAGGCACAACTGCATTCACTCACCCCCACCTCTTAATTGACCCCCCCAAATCTTTGCCTGGTGTAATTACTGTTTTCTCTGATAAGCAGAGTAATAAACAATAATAAGGTTTAGAGGCTCATTGGTGTGCTTCTTTAATACAGTTATGCGAATAATTATATTAAAAGCTGTCATGTGAAATGTATTTGCTAATCTCCACCCCTCCCTGGGGAGCTGCTGTCATTCTCTGAAGGGCCAGGGCTCAACACTACAGTATTTTTGGCAGTGTAATTTTTAATTACAATTTAAGAAATCATTGCACGCTTTGGTTTTATAAAGTAGCCTGGTTCAAAACTTAGTGAACTTATTAATTTCCCCTGTAAAGTTTTAGTTGTTGTTTCTTGCTTACATTCGAATCCAAGGACTCGCACACTGCAGAGCAGCTGGTCTGCAGGGATGGAGCAGGATTTGCATCCAAGCTGAGGTATGGCAGAATGTTATATGCTTATATATGGGATTTCATTCCTATTGTTTACATGTACCAAGAGACTTTGAGCAAGACCCAAGTATTCTGCATTTTACATCAGAAAAAACATGCTATTTATGATGGATATTCAGACTGTTCCTGAAGGGCAGTCTCTGGTAGCCACTCCTATATGTACTATGGAGTTTGTACACATGCTCTGTGGTGGTGGTTTCAGGAAGATATCAAATGCATTAGCCAGCAAGTGAGTTATCAGAGCATGGTGAATCTTCAGCTTTGGAAACTGAGGGCCCATTAGGGCCACACTTACTCCTTGTTAACAGTCATCTGGGAGATTTCACTGGGGCCAAGCCTTGACAGCTCAGAAGGTTTTGTATATTTTCAACATGGAGATCAAGAGAGACAGAGAAGGAGGGAATGAGGTGAGGCAAGGGACAGTGAGATGTCTACACTTAAAGAGAAGAGCACAGATTTAGATAGCAGGAATCACAGCTTGACAATTTGAAGCTATTCTGCATAGGTTGCGGAAGGACTCATAGGGTATCTATCACTCTAGCAAATACAATATATTTCCAATGTTTATAGATGCAAAAATGCTTGGTCAGCATAAGCAATGCCCATGGTCAAACGTGGGATTGGTATTAAAAGGCAATGTACTTAGCAAACACATGTACTGGCATTATATCTGGGGAAGGACAGGATGGGCAAAAGCAGATCCTGCCATAAGGTCATTACTCACAAGAGCATGGTGAGTGCTTCCCAGCTGATAGGCTATGAAAAGCTGATATTTTTCATACCAGCTGAACAACAGCTGCTCTGTACAGTTTTAATTGAGCAAATCTTGCTTGTTGAGGCGAGTTATAATTAGATGTCTTAGACTGTGCATGGTACAGATATAAGCTGAAAATGGTACACATGCAACTGGGGAAGAAAAACCCCAAACCAACAAACTTTTATCTCCAGTCCTCCTTTCTGACTGTTCATTATCTTTTTCTTTCCTTAGAAAAAAATAGTTGTATTCCTCCTGCTTCCCCTGGAGAAAAGGTGGCTCAAGGGTCAAAATAAACATTTCTGCCTTATAGAAAGCATACAGAAAAATCAAGGAGGCTTGCTAAATAGCCAGTTATGTCTGACACACAGTCTCTGCACCCAACCATTTGCTGTGCAGATCCCCAGCTGGCAGGAGCCAAACCTGGCCTGTTTGACACAGAACACTGGCTTTTGTGGTTGCAGCAAGTAAATACCCCTTCTCATACTCAGTGACCTCATTCTGGGTCAAAACCATCACTGACTCTGGTACTTTGTACTTCAGTTCCCTTCACATCAACAAGAATTTGCTTTACTGAACATCCCAGAGAGTAACTGCAGATGAGTCAAAAGTACCCTGCCCGTATTAATGGGATCTTGCCTTCAGAAACCATTAGCATATTCCCTTCTTCAAGAGCAGGTTTCAAGCAAATTCTTAGCATGTACTGATATAACTAGATGGGTCAGGTTTTCCTCAGGCTGATTTCAACCAAATTTTGTACGTTTCTCTGCTCCTTGATTTCCTGGCCCTCCCCCAGGCTTTTGTAACCATTGATCAACGCAGGAGACTTGAGGATGTTGAAATCCTAGTAGCTATCTGAAATTAGGAAGAACACTAGCATTTTCTTGGTGGTCCCCAGAGAAGGAAAAGACATCTAAGTGCTCCTTCTTTTAAGGACAAACCCAGGATTACATGGGGGTTGGTGTAAATGCTTCAAAACAAGTTATGAGATGGCCCTGCTGTCTCCCTACAGGGCAAAAAGTGGGGGTTAAGGGCAAGAAGCTCAAATATGTCCCACTGGGAGTGATGTCCTTTTGGAATCTAAAAATGTACTCTCTTTGCCAAGAAGCTGGATAGGGTTGACTTTCTTGCTTGTCATTGTTTACTTTCCCTTTCTACAGCGTGCTTTGTCAAACTAAGTTAATGAAGCTAGTAATTGATATAAATTTTAAAACACACTCAGGAGCACCCTGCACTGTGTCTCCAGCCCACTGGAAATCAATTTGGAATCACTGCTATCTATTTGCAACTGACTGGGCTCTCCATCTTTTGCATCTTGATTATGTTAATTATCACCATTACATCATAATTTCCTTGTGTTTTTTGTTTTTTTTTTTGCCTTTTTTTCCTCTACAGGAACCATACAAAAGCAGATGACAGCTATAATCCCTACATCTACATTTCCTCCAATTCCTCCATTCCTATTAGGCACTGGAGATGTTTCAGCAGCAGCTAGCAGGGCTGCAAAGAGGAGTTTGCTGTTTTCCAGCATAGCAATGAGAACTGCCTCTCCTGCTGAGCACAGTTCTTTGTTTCCAGATAACCTGCTGGAAAGGCAGCCTGTGGCTTGCAGAAGCAGGTGGGGTTTATCTCTGTGCTCTGTGAGAGCCTGCTGATGTGTGTGGTGCTGAGGGCCACTCCTATCCAGCTCAGGATCCCCCCAGCAACACCACCATGAAGTGCTGTGCTTGGCTGGAGGCAGCTGGTGCTTCTGTGAGTCTGGGCAGCACAAGATGGTGTCACTGTGTCTACTGTTTCTCAGCCACAGAGAGCTGGGTTCAGTTGCCCATCACACTCACAAGAAGACAGTCCAATGCTCTAGTGAAAATGTGACAGCCAAACACCACGGTAGCTGTGATGCTTTGTCACAGGTTGCCTTCAGTCACAGCTCAAGTCTGCATGACCAGCTGTGTTAGGCAGTGGGAGGGTGAAGTGAGGCACTATATTGTAAAATGAACCTGCCTTGGGATCATACAGGCAGGGCAAGAAAGAAAAAAAAATTTTTTTTGGACTTCATCCAAAGGCTAAATCTATAACCACCCAGAAACTATTTCTGTATGAATGTAGGTGTTACTAAATCATCTTTGAAAGTGTGGTCCCTCACCTGCAGCGTGCCAGCTCAGTGTTTCAGCTTTATGGCACCTTTCCTCCCGTCCCTCAGCCATCCAGTGAGCTTGAACAGGGGCAAGCCAGGCATATGGATGAACCACTAGTGTGTGCTCCACACATGCAGAGCCAGCAGTGGATAGTCCACAGACAGATGGGTTAAGGGCAGATACACTTGTGAAAAAGGATTTTTATAAAAATAATTGAAAAGTTTGGGGTGGGGTTCTGAGGCAAATGTTCAACCAACCCACTCCTCAGCAACTGGATGGAAGTCTGGAGGAAGTAAGAAAAAAATCTGAATGTCACATGCAAGAGTTAGCTATAAGCTGTATCATCAATTAGAAATTACTTTCTGAGTCACTAGATACAAATTATTTCAAATCATTAGGACAAAAACCTTCAGCAGTCAGCTTTGGAATGATTTCCCCTCAATTATCAGATCCTTTTAAAATTCAACATCTGTTGTTAATATGCATAACCTAAAAAAATTAAAAATCAATTTGAAACCATCTGAAGCACTAGACACAGCATATGGCAGACCTGCTTAATCTTAACAAGTCAATAATATTATCATTGTGAATCACTTCTTCATTAAAACATGTATTCATGTCTGGTATATAGAAGAATGTTTATTTGTAAAAGCCTTTTGTACCACCCATGCAATTGTCAGTTGTCACAGCTAATTCTAAATTGTTTTGACAGTACCTCCTCTTGGAAAATTGCCACAGACTGAGCATAGACAAAATGCAAATCATCACTGGTCAAACAAAGTTCTAGCAATGTCACCAGCAAAGTGCAGGGAAGCTTTTAAAGAGCTGTGTTTTGCTGTAGGTACAAAACCATGGGTTTATTTTTAAGGCGTTGTAGAAGGCACTGTTCCAAACACTTCTCACCCCAAAAAAAGTTGTATACAGGGTCTGACACGTTCTCCATGCTTTCAATGGGTAACATTAAGGGAAGAATATTATGAACTAAGAAACATGTTCTCCCATGAAACAGTTTAAAATGTCACTACCCACCAGTAGATGCTGCTTACTAGGGATAGGATGAGGATATGGCAGGTCAAACTTCATAAGTGGGAAGTAAAAGCCAGACTACCTACACCCTGAAGTCATTAAATTACTGGATAAAGGCAACTGTGCATTGAAAGGCTGTCATTCAATTGCTTACCGAGAAGATTTACCTCCTCCTCCCACATATTTTAAGTAAAAATGCCTGAATTTCAGGCAACTAATTTTCATGCAGACACATCTCCCTTCAGCCCAGTATGAGGCATCCAAACTCAGAGATGCAGGGTTTTAAAATCACATCTTCACTTTGCATCCTCAGTGGTGGCTGTCAGCTAGTTCAGCTCAGAGCAAAACTTATCTGCACATTAGCATTCAACATTTTGGGTAAAACCTCTCAGTGTATTGTGCAAACAATCTGCCTGGGATGATGTCAATGCTCCTGTGGCTTCACCCGGTCTTAAAAAATTTCAGTCTGATCATTCTAGATCTCCTTTCCAAGGATTTAAATGGAAGTCATAAAATAACCAAGAGCCCGAGGTTAAATAGCTTTTCTGTGCATGTGAATTTACTATCAATTTACTTATTAAGTAAAAACAAACAACAACAACAAACTAACCCACCCCAAAAATCCAACCAAACAAAACCAAAACACCCCAAACTTCAACATAAACATAAAAAAATAAGTAATTTTAAAAATACCTTGACTCCTGGGGATTAGGTCCCTTTTAAAAGGTGTAGAAAGTGATTGCCCACCATTGAAGAAGGTGTATGCAAGTGAAATATTTGGTAGCTTTCTACACCATTATGGGTTTGCTGAGGCATTGGAAAAGCACAGATCTGAGGGCAAGAGGAAAACACACAGGATTTTTATTACTAAAAAGAATTACCTGGACAGTCTGAACCTGCAAGATGATTTTCAACAAACACAGCCTAATTTACAGTGTTATCTATGCTGGAAATACACATAATTAGGTGAGTACTTCCAATTCTCATATGAGGTCAAAGGTGAATTGTGGAAAGGCCATACTGGTTGTTGCAGTTTGACCTTGACTGGACATCAGGTGCCCACCAATCTGCTTTGTCACTCCCTCCCCACTGCCTCATCCTCTCAGCTGGACCAGGGGGAAGAAAATAAGATTAAATTCATGGGCTAAGAGAAAAACAGTTTAATGGAAAGCAAAACAAGGCACACAGAAGCAAAATAAAACCAAGATTTATCCTCTACTTTCCCTCAGCAGGCAATGTCTGTCTCCTTTTCCAGGACACCGGGCTCAAACATGTAGCTTTTGCTCTGGAGGACAAGTGGATTCTCCCCCTTCTCCTCCTTTTGCTAGCTTTTCTTGTTAAGCTGATGTCATATGTTATGGAATATTCCTTTGG
>VWZY01006055.1:729066-747322 GCA_013399075.1 Chloroceryle aenea | reverse complement strand
CCACCCCATCCCACTGCAGGGGGAATGTTGGAAAATATTGGTGCTGTGCTAGCCCTGCCCAGCAGCAGCCACAGCACGGGGGTGTTACCAGCACCTTTCCAGCTCTCAATGAAAAGCACAGATCTGGGAGGGCTGCTAAGGGGAAAATTAACTCCAGCTCAGTCAGAATCAATATACTGGTAGAGGAATGGTCTTAATTTTGACAGCAGTGAACAGAGACTAAATGGAGAGTGTCAGTACAGCTTTCCAAATCTGAAGCTATTCACATTCAAATGGAGGAGGAGGATAAAAGCGAAATAGAGATACACTCAGAGTAACAAGTCAACTATTTCAAAATAGTTGCAAGAATAGCAAGCCCCCACAGATTACCCTAAACTGCAGATATTTGAAACATGTATCTGCAGTTCGATTTCACCTTTTATGCAGGAAGTTCAACCTCTGAGTAGCAACAACTGTCTCTTTATTATTTCTTCTTAGATGAAGCCCAGAGACTTAATCAAGCCACTACAGTTCCAAAATTAGCTTTGAGGTTGTTCTCCACAATATTTTAATTTAACATTCACAGCATAACCTAGGGATAGAAAACAGCAAGTTATGTAACTAGAAACTTTTGCTAATGCCCCATTTACAGTAACTAAAAACTTTAGTTTTAAAGTAAACTTTAAAACAAAATGACAAAAATGATAAGACAGGACTATTGGAAGCTTTGAAGTACTCTATTTAATCTTTGCATAGCTAGAGATGTTTTCTGTGAAACCACAGCTCTTGTGACCTGGAATTTATGCCTTCTGTGTCTGGTCTCAGCAGCCCCAGTGCATCGATGTATCCAGGGAGAGCAATATTCTATCTTTGTGAGCTGGATACTGCCACTTTTAATCACTATGACATGTTTCAGTAACTGCTGGAACACAACAAGGAAGACATTACTTACAACAAAATACATCAGAATTTAGCTATGCTAATTTCTTTTAACTGCTAATTTCTTTTATTAATGGCTAAGAAACCAGCAGACAACTATTATCCACCGAGTATCAACCCTGCACAAATATTTCCCAATAAACTCTAATTAGCCATTTGAGAATCCACCGGGAGAATAATAGTTTCATTTAGTTCAGAACAAGCAGCAGAGTGGATAAATTGTCATTGAAAGCTGTGTCACATCTGAAAAGCAGAGAGAAGTCTAAAAGGAACCTATAATGCCTCTGTGACTCACAGCACTTGAGCACTGTGATACGCCTGGTTTTAAGTATTTCCTTTTTCTGGAGTATATTTGGACAAACTGCCTGAACAGAAGAGGAGAGAATACAGCTTGCTTCTCAACGATTACATGGACACCACCAGCTATAGTTACATTTTGGGCTGCTCTCAGGTACCTAAGAGCCTTAGTCCCACATCCATCCATATCAGCGGTAGTCTTGATTTCAGACTGGGAGAACAGGAATCTTACAAGAGAACTTCCAACCTGTTAGTTTCCTGTTCTGTTCTATTCCCATTTGTTTGTTTGTTTTGTTGTTTTTTTTTTTTGCTTGCTTTTTTTTTTTTTTTTTGTACAGAAGACCAAAAGCCCTCAGGATGCAGCAATACCTCCCTCCATGCACATTGTTCGATTCTAATATGTGGAAGAGCCCAAGAACTGAGACAGATATCTCCTAACAGGTATGGCAGATATAAGACTGGAATCCATGAGGCACAAACTACGAAGCAAAGCATAAGGATACAGAATTATCATCCTAATCCAGATCTGACACAAGCACTAAATCAGAGCTAGTCAGAATATCAAGTACCATCTCATTCACAAGAAACTAATATCCTTCAACATTCCTTCCCTTCAACATTCAGCATTAATACATTTAATAAAATGGCTAGATCTCTATTTACCAAAATATCTTCATAAGTTATTCTTTGTTTCTCTGGAACCTGCTAGCCAGCTGTTTTCTCACTAATTGTTTCTACATTAGAGAAACAAATTCTGTTTTACCTACCCCCCAGGAAACCTTACCTCCAGTTTCCTAAGACAACTCATCCTCTTGGTGAATGTGGTGTCCTCTCACCACCATCAGTTGGCCCTCCAGGACCTGACCCAGCCCGGAAGGCAGAGCCTTTACGTAGGGCACACAGAGACCCCATGTAAAACCCTGGCAGTATTGCTGCAGGCACGGGGGTGCTCTGTAGATAGCTCTAGCTTATTTTACAACAAGTTTTACAACATTACATTAATAGATACTATTACATGAAGTCAGGTAGGACCCACATAGCAAAAGAGTGATTAGAATAATGAGCTGATACTAATAGAAAAGCCCATTAGAACAGAAAAATATCCCCAACAAACACAAAACAAAAAACCAAACCCAAAACAGCTTCTAACCTGTTAAGAAAATAAATACTGAATAGAACTGATGAAAACTTATTAAAAAATTTGAAGGAGGCATGAAAGAATTGAGATTCCACTTAATCTTAGACCTCTCATTTCTATTCGAGTACTAAAATGCTGTCCCCATGTTGTTATATTCTTTCTAGGAAACTTTATCTTCTAATCTTAAGTGCTGTCTATTCTTACAAGAGATACTGATAGCCAATCTTTTTGGTGCTTCCTGATCCTGGCGCTGCGTGGAAAAGAAGGAGGATGGATCAGTACAAAGATTGACTTGTCCCTACTTAAAACTGGCTTTTGTTCTTGAGTCTGCCCCAGTTATAATCAAGAGCTCAGTTTATCACCAGCACTAGGTGTTAGCTTCCCTTTTAGCCAGTATAGTAAATATAACCCAAATTATCTCTTGGTGGCAAGCAACAGTAGAATGTGAGTGGTGAGCATCAAAATCCCAGTGACTGATGGGCACCAGCTCTCTCTTTGCAGCCTCTACTCTGCAGCACCACTATGCATTCACTGGTCATCCACACAGGGGTTTGTGTGCTGCCAGTGGGCTTTGGCATGTTTCTGTTTGTACAGCTGGTCTCACTCTCTGGGGAACTGAAAATTTATCTGCCTCTATTGAACACCAAGTACCTGTTGTGCTTGTTACTGGAGCCTGGTGGCCTCATCTGAGCTGCATCCTTAGTGAGATTTTTCTGTTCAAGAACAGTGTGAGTTGCTTCACTTACTCACTGCCAGTCAGCAAGGGCTAAGCATCCATTGCTGGAGACCAGCCTTACTCCTTGGAGTCCTGCTACCATCACACATGCCATCTCTTTTCCCAACACATCATATGGCCTGTATCAGGTGAGATAAGTTATCCCAGGCAGATACTGGGCCTTTTATGGTCTCTTATCATGGTACCAGAGAAGGTTTCCAGGATGGAGAAGAAATTACAGCCTCAGTCAGGGTCACTGAGACAATATTTACTTACAAAAATACAAGATGACTTTCCTGTCTGGTTTCCTTTACCTTGAGGGGTGGGCAGACTTGTGACAACACATTCACTGCACATCAAGGTTCTGTGGTGGTCTTTTTATGGACCATCCCCACAAACCCAGTGTGGACTTCCAGGTGTTAGCCTTGCACCCCTGCACCATATAAATTCATAGGGACATCTGAAATACCGGGCTGGGCTGTGAGCCTTTACATGGACTTCAAATTTCACCCTCCTGGCTTTATTAACACCTTTTGTGTACCACATAGGTCTCTTGTTCCTATTGATATTACCTCATCTATTTCCTCTTTCACTAGCCGACTTCATATGGGCAATTTGAAGACCACCTTAACTTCAGACTATGTAGTATGTCTTCTGCTTGCAAATCTTTTCAACTTGTGTAAAAAGCTGCAGGACAACTGCACCAGCTGTCACACAGCCGCCCATCCATATGCCTGTGAACTGTCTGAGCAAGAAGACAAATCAATATTAATTAATGGTCCCCTGGAAAGTAAATGATTGTTCACAGTGTGCAATGTAGCAAGGAATCCTGGAGGCTATTTTTGTCTTTGATTTACCACACCATATAAACAAGGGTTTATACATGTAGCCTGGAACCTAGAATCTTCTGCTTATAAAGGTCACAGCTTCTGCTGAGATAAAAGGAGCCTACAAACCTGGGAGAAAAGCTGGGGTATTTTTACTTCCATGGATGCATCAGATAAGAGGCCATTTCAGCTGGCTGCTAATTTACAGGAGCTCCTGAGGATTAGAACATATAAAAAAATATTCAAGCACTCAAGTATTTTGAGGAGTGCCTACATTAACCTCCCATTTCCTGCAGGAAGAATGCTTTTCTGATATTTGGCCATTCTCTCTAAAAGCAGAAATATCAGCAAGTGAATGCTGCCTCTCCCAAGCGATGGCAGCAAGTTTTGTATTTTTTTGCCTGTGCTGAAAGGTTTATCAATGTGCTGAATCAATTAATATAGCACTGGCCTCATGTGCAACTCAGAGGGAATATTCAATAGTGACCAGTTGTAGGAAAAGGATTTTTAAAATGTCAGGCCTTTCAATTAGAGATAATCACACAGCAATTCCAGTTTTCAGGAAATGCATTAGCACCATTAGTGGAAACAGGTTCTTCCTTTACTGGAGTCTCTTCCAGCAAGGTTTGTTCTCACAGAACAGGAGCAATTTTGTTTAATTGCTCTGAGAGAGTACATGATGTTAGGAAATAGATCGTTGTACACTGGCTCAGATGTATGTTTGAGTGTTGTGCTGCATGAATGTCACTTCATTATAAGCACACATCATGAGTTTTGTTCAGAAAACAGGATCCTGGGTTGCAGTGATGATTGCCTTCATTTAGCAACACCATAAGAAAACACTGTTCTACTCATTTCTTACAATCTTGGATCCTTTGTACTCCATCTCTTTTGTGCAGTTAATCACTCCTGGCAAACACACATCCTTCTGCTTGGTCCCATAAGGTTTCATCCAGCATTCTCAATTTCTCCAGCTAGCCCTGCCCTTAGCATACTTGTGTCTCCTCCTGCCTCAGTGTTTTCTAGAGCTTTAACAGCATAACTCTCTATTGAACCTACCAGGTCATTAATAAAAACATTTTGAATACAGCCAACTTCATGGCAGTTGGCTAAAAAGCACATTAACTACATTCTCATTTTGACCATGAGCCACTGATAACTGCTATGTTTTTGTTAGTTCAGCCTGTGCTATATCAGAGTTTCATGTAGAACACACTTTTCTACCTTTTGAATAAGAAGGTATCAAAGCCCATTCTATGATTTTACATGGTGTTTTTGATTTTCTCTCCATACAGACCTGCAAGCTTCGTAAAATAGAGGTTTGTTCTGAGAGGATTTACAGTTGACAAATCCCTTTTGAATCTTATTTCCTTTTCTTTTATGTCTCAAAGATTTTGAGCTTTCCAAGGTTTTTCTAGCATTTGAAGGTAAGCTGACAGATTTGCCCTTTTCCAGACTTCTGATGCTTATTTACAGTTCATGACTTCTCCAAGATGGTGGTTCTGACATTACTTCTGCCATATTCTTTTGCAGTATCCTGGGATAAAATCCATCAGGCTCAGACAGTGTGAAAACTTTCAAGTTCTTTGGGTGTACTGATGCCTCCTCGTGTATTTCTGTGGACTTAACCTACTGCTCTGCAGCTTCCTTTTCTTTCTACAGAAGAAAAGTTCCCTTCAAAACTTTTTTTTAGAAATTTCCATTTGAGCAAAACTGTATCAAAAGGAAAGTAAGCTAAACATCCTTTTAAAAAATATGAAGTGTGGAGGATTTTTAGTGTTTCTTTTGTGCATGGCCTGATCCCTCTCTCTTTAGCTGAGGAGAAGACAGACACAGGGCACATATAAGAGCAAACCAGTTGTGTTTCTCTCCAGTTCTGGCTTTTACTTGCAGACTTCTTGTGGGAGAAATCCAAGAACAGCACCCAGTTTGATCCATCATGCCACAATCTGGCAAGCACATACAAACACCCACTGTCCTCCATGGTGCTTCTACTTGCCCTCTGGGCCTTGGCCACCCAGGAGCACTGGGAAAGATGCTGCCTTGGTGAGGTCAGGTGCTCCTGAAACAGAAGGTGAAAAGGGAAAGGGAGGGATAGAAAAGGCACATAGGAAAAGAGAAAGAGGATCTCATCCCTCACACTTACTGCCCAGGATGTCATAAAAGGACCCAACAGCTTTGACTTTTCCTTTCAAGGGACTAGTGGAAGTTCAGGCAGTCCACCAGTCCTGTGGTAGATACAAGGCTCTACCCCTTGTTCCCTCAGGCCTCTTAGTTGAGAGCAACAAAGCTAGGCAGGGTAGCACAGCATGCTCCAATTCCTTTCTTCAGATTGTTTAACAATGAACTTCATTTTTACCCTGTTCTTGTTTTATTACCTTATAGTTTACAGGCCTGAGGTGGCCACCAATTGTTCCTGGGCCAGTGGAGGGCAACCCAGGTGGTAGTGCAAGAATGGGCCACCCAGAGGGGTACAGAGACCTGAGTTGATATTAGTAAAAATATTAATATGAATTACAGTATGGCAGTAAATCCTTCCTAGACAGGTAATTTAAATTTTTCAAGCCAGATCTTTTTTTAAACTCTTCTTTCTGTAGACCCCAAAATACAAAACAGAAATGCAGAAATAAACAAAACTATACAGACAGATAAATGAGAAGGAGGTCGTTCCATTTTAAGGGACTGTAAACAAGCTCTGGCAAGTCCTTCCACATGCAGCAGCTTGCAGGACTGTAATATTAGTCACAGTAATTATTTAAAACTCAAGTTAAAATAACACTGACCAATCCCACCACTTGCTTTCTCAATGAAGGTTTTTTCTGGGTTATCCCAACAATAAAGGCAATGAAAAAAAACAACCCAAAACAGGGGCCACAGGCTCATTAACAAATACAGAATTAAAGTATGATGTTGGGACAGTTCTGTTAAGTTTACTTACCATAAGAAGCCTTTATGTCTTTCAGGCAGTTGTAGTGGACCTAATATTCATATGTTCAATCACGAGAGTACTTAAAATTATCAAGGCTATCATGAAACACAGTGGTTTTGCAGTAACACTTGGAGAAGAGCTGTGAACAAGTGGGTTCCTTACATATTTCCAGCGTATTAACCATAAGGCCACACTCTGAGACTTCAGGTATCATAGGCAGCTGATACCTCTTAAAATACCCTAAACTGCAGCTGTCTGATGTTTTGTCACATAAAACTATCCTGGCTTCTGCCCCTGAAGTTCACGGTGATGTTGCTGCCACGCGCAGCGTTTGTCAAGCGATGGGTGCTCTTCCACTGCCACCTTCTGGCCATGACCAAGAGCTAAGATGGCAATGAAGGAATTTAACTTGAAATCTACTAAGCAATATTCAACTGTTCTTTAATTTCTTAAAAAACAAAACAAGAAAATTCCCCAAATCCTCACCTTAGATATCCCCTGATGACCCAAACTCAAAATGTAGTAGTTTTCCTTAGACCTCTAATGTTTTCAGTGGTCTGAGACTTCAGTTAAAAATCTAATGCTATGAGCTAGACACCATCAGCTAACTCTGGAAGAGACATTTTCAGTTATATGCATCTGAAGTCTGAGTTGTTACAAATGTACAAGTTATGATGTTAAACTAAAAAAAAGGTTCAGGTCCCTCCATCATCAGCTCTTTTCTGTCCAAGGGGAGCAGGAACACCTTACCAACATAAGAAAATCAGGATACATTTCTAAGTTTTCAAAGCTTTTTGACTGTGCCAGTAAATTAGGGTATACTTTTTACATTCCTTTAATTCCCTGTATTGGATCAGATGAGCATCAGGGACCTGGTGAAATTTCTAACATGAAAAGAAAGATTTATTTTTTTTTCCCCAGCTCTTCACACTAGGAAAGTTGTGTCATTTCAATATTTACAACAAAGGTGGGGACAATCCTTTTAGCAAGGGGACAATTTTTTTAGCAAGGCCTATTGTGACAGGGCAAGGGGCAATAGCTTTAAAGTTGTCATGGCTTCATCTATGCCTGCAATTAAACACCACACAGCCTCTTGCCTGCTGCTTCCCCCACCTCATCCTGGGGGGATGAGGAATCAGGAGGAAGAAAAAGGTGAGACCCCATGGGCTGAGATAAGGGCAGTTTAATAAAGCAGCACAAAGAGAAAAGAAAACAACAGTACTAATAACATGATAAACAAAGCAGGTGATAGAAACCACAAGGCTTTACCTCTGTACCTGAGATGCCACTTTCACTGCTCCACCTGTACTGAAGCCACACATGGGAACAAGTTGAGAACAGAGATCCCCACACTGCCCCAGCCCTCTGCTTATATAGGGGCAGGACTCTGTATGGTATGGAATGGTTGTTGGGGCTGGGTCAGTTGTTTATCTGGCTGTGGCCCCTCCAGCTGCAGCCCCTCTCACTCCTTGGGCCAGCAGCTGCTGGTGATAATGAACCAATGAACCCTAACTGAACCCAGGATGTAACTGAAAGAGGATATATATAAATTAGACATAAGGAAGAACTTTTTTATAATGCCAGTGTTGAAACACTGGAGTGGGTTCCCTAGAGAAGTGATTGATGCCCCATCCCTGGAAAAATTCCAGGTCAGGTTGGATGGGGCTCTGAGAAACCTACTCTAGTTGAAGATTTCCCTTCAGGGAGATTAGATGGTCTTAAATGTTCTTTTCAGCACAAATTGTTCTATGATTCTGTGTTCAGGGGGACAGTAAAATTCTGAACATGAAAAGAAGGATGTTTTGGCCAGGCCTTCTCCCTGTGAAAGCGGACCACAGCTCTGATGTGATCACACATCCCTGTGCAGTACTCACATGAACCACCTTCATTCTTACACAGATTTAATTGTGCGCTCTTGCAGACCTCTGAGTGTGTATCTGCTGGGAAGTAGTCTGAGCATTCAATCTATTTCTGTAGTCAGCTAGGTACAAAATTCCTCCAGTGGTTCTGCAGTAAGTGAACACAGAAGTAAAAACAACAGTGGTGGTCCCCCAGCATCAGCTGCCAGGCAGAATGCAGAAGGGGACAGAGCTGAGCCCATTGAGCGGGTAGCCCCACATCTCTGTGCAGCTTGTGTACACCAGGAAGTATGGCAACCACTCTTAAGTTCCATTCTTCCTTTAGCTTGCTAGGGATTGTAGAGGGGACCTTCATTCTTTTCTTTTCTCCAGACCTCCCTCCACTTGGATCAGAACTGAGCTCTTAAGATCACCTATCTGGTTAAAAAAAACCAGTTTTTTTCAGCTAGGAAATCTCTGTGTGTTTGGCCTGATTTTTTTTTAGAAAAAATCTGTGTTTATTTCATAAACTCAGGGATGGAAATAGGCAACTATTCTTGAGTCTGACCAAATGTTACTGCTACAGGCATGCAGTGTGCTTCATTGATTAATGAAGTGTATTTTGTACCTAGCCCTCTTGTGTTTTGGTCAGAGAATTTAAAATGATCACCCAAGAAATGTCTATCTCCAGCAGGTGTCAGTGGAGGCTACAGAATGGAGAAACTTCACCAAAACCAGGATCTAATTCCCTCTCACAAGGTGCTTCCTGGCCAGGGAGGGGAGGGAGTGAATGTTCCATTCTTCAAAGAAATGCTATTGTAAGAAAGATGGGTTACTTTATTTTTTTTGCTTTGCTCGAAGTAGAGCTCAAAAATTTTCAAAGTGGAATGCTGTGACTGTCTGGAGGGGACAGTAATGAAGTGGGTGTCAAGTCATTTATTGAAGGGACAGTAGACATATTTGAAAAGTTGGAATTAGTGACCCATTTCACTCATACTTCCAGGGGGAGTCTCTGACTGTACTCACTGCAGCCGTGCTTTACCCTCTGCAACACAAACACACAAAAGGGCAGTGGTAAAGTCTCTCAGTAACTTAAATCCTAACGTTCCCTAACATTCGAGTGCTTTAGACATAACTGATGGACACTCTAGAGATATGCCAGTATGATGTCTACCTACCTGATGCCCTGCATGTCAAAGGCAGGGGATTATTGCTTCCCCCAGACTCAGCCTCTGGTTCCCACCGTTTGCTAGCTGCTGTTTCCACAGCTCCCACTGACCCATGAGCAGCAGTGCCACTGGCTGCTCACATCACACCTTTCTCCCTGACATCTTCTTGATTCCTGGTGGCTGCCTGTAATGTTGGGTAGTCTGAGAGACATGTTCCTTGAGCCAGCAAGGAGCTGGAGTCAAGGTGCATACAGTCGTGGCTTGTGCTTTGCAGCACAAACCGATGGCATTAATTTGGCTGGTGCCAAAACCCAGATGACATACAAGGGTCTTTGTGTGACCACTCCCTCTCAAGCTACTGTGAATACAACTGCACAAATACACATTTTGAAATGTGGCTAGAATGAAGGAGGATTAAGGTCAGAGTGGTCTTCCCTGCTTTGTCTCTCACTAGAGTACTGACAAAGACCTAATAAAATCAGAACTACCAAGACAGATGTGCTGCCCTACCCAGATAGCTTGTGGGAGGACTGGGAAAAAGGAGCTATTGATCTATATCTGATCACAGCTGCACTAATATGCTTCCTTTTTATTACTTTTTTTTTTCTTTTAGTGGGTCTCAAAGCAAACAATGAGGGGTTTTCAGTAAGGCTGTTAGCATTTCCCTTGTTCTTCTCCTTGAGCACACATGCAGCGTACTGTTAATTGACTGGCTGAAATCTCCCTGCACAATTTCAGGCAGCCTGTGCTGAAAGCAGGGGCAGTTGAAATCTTACAAAAGGCAGGGTCCACTCTCATCAAAAAGCAAACCTTCAAAAGCTGTTCTGTTTTATTGGTGACATAGAGTGGTGGCATAATATGCAAGAGGTTTCAGAAAACACAATTGTGCAGTATAACTTCTTTATTATCAAGATAATCTGAGCAACCTGCTCTAGCTGCAGATGTCTCTGCTCACTGCAAGGTGGTTGGACTAGCTGACCTGTAAAGGTCCCTTCCAAATCAAACCTTTCTGTGATTCTGTAATACTCACAAGACAAGAATACTTAGCTGTTGTATGTGTGAAAGTAGGAAAAATATCATCTCTGCCTCATAAAGGACCTTGTAACTGATCTGGAGCTCTTGTGCTTGGCCTGAGCTGTCACATGTGTGTACCCTGCGTGCTTGCAAAATCCCTACTGAGGGCTGCTGCACAGGCACACACATGCATAAGAACTCTAACGGGTTTAAGCTTTAGCAAAAATTAATATTTAGGACAACTTGTTGCAACATGTAAACATGTTCCCTAAGATATTTATTTCCACTAACAAATGCATTACAGAGCTCTCAAGCACTCTTGGCCCTGCAGGGTATCTTCCAGTGAGGATTTTGCTGGCAGTCCCCAAGGTCTCAGAGATGGGTACGTGCCAGTGTAGGTGGATTGAGAAGGGCACGTAGGAGGAAGTTTACAAGGTTGTTTGTAAGGTAACAGTGACTTTTTCTGTTTCCCAGTGTATAACAACTGAATAGTCTCATATGCTTGGTATTCTCTTGATAATGAGTAATGTACACTGTCCTTGAGCTCTGTGATGTTCTCTGAACCCTCAGTTGCCTGTGTTTGTGCAGACACAATCACACACTGCTAATACAGAATTTTCTGTTGAGATCCCCAAAATAATTAGAACCTTTGGTGACCAAAAGCAATGGTGATGAATAACAGCTGAACAGACCTATAGAGACCAGCTATAGCATGGTGCAGCAGTGGGGGATTCACAAGCTTTGGTATAGCTGGAGTAAGCACTTCTAAAATTCTATGGCTCGGCTTCATGACATTACAGAAGTAGCAAGCTCCTAGGCACCAGATTACATTTGCACCAGATCCCAGCAGAGGCTGGGCTTCCAAATACTTTTTGAAGATTGTTGCCTGAATTCCACAGTGCTGCTCTCTCCAACAAGTGCAAACTACTAGAAAACATTAGCTGACTGACTTAGAGTTGTCAGTTAATCACCCTTTTGAAAAAATAGGTAATTGAATGCTCATTTGTCGTAGTAAGAGATGAGGAAATACCGTCATCTCATGAAGGACAAAAAGAGCTTTATGATCTCCAATTTCCATGCTAAGAACCTTCCACCGTCTTTTTAAAGCATTTATTAAGAGACACCTCGCTTGTTAAGAGCTACCCTCACTTGGGGAGAAACATTTAAAATGGCAGCAGTAGCATTCCTGAGACAACTCAAATGACAGGTACCACACAACATAAATGTGTGGTGATTTTAAACAACTGTAGTGGTGTATTTCCCCTGATGATTTTATTAAAAGAAGTTCCTACCCCATATCACTTGAAGATCATGATGCCTCAGTGCCACTTCACAGGAACATTTTAACTTTGTTGAATATTAACAAGGGGTGAACCCACCTATCTTGTGTGAATAAAACATTTTGTGTGATGATTTATTAACAAGTTCATCAACACACATTTGCAAAGCTTTTCATGATCCTCTATCAATTAATCCATTCACCTATTCAGAAAAGCAAATTTATTAAAACATGCATCCATTATTGAATAACGACACTAAAAATCTTTAAAGACACTTGGTCTAATACACAAAATCATTTTCCATTAACATCAAGTATTGCAAATTAGAAAAAAACCAAACCCACAAACCAACAAAAAACCTTTAATATCCATTATCTTAATTTACATTTCTCTAGCAAGAGAATCTCATGTTCATTTATTCCTAGATCTATAATTAAAAGCTCTGAAATAAATTCCCAGCATCTTCTTGTCTATTGTATTTTATTCATTAAGTTGCATCAGAATTCAAAGGAAGGCCTTATAGATGATTCCTGATGTATTATGCATTATGTATTTTTTCTTGAAGTAGATTCAATTAGGGTTACTAAATTTATCTTTAAGAAAGATTCAATAAAGTATATAAGGAAATAATTTGGAGTTGGCTGTAAATAAGAACCATTCTTACTCTCACACAGGAAATTACTGAAATCTATTGCTGTCACCAGTTTCCACAAAAGCAAGGAGATGGTCTGTTGGTGTTTTGCATCTAACATTGCCTCTGTATGTCCAGTGCCACCCTATACTTTTAAAACAAGAAGGCTTGTTTGTTAAATATGGCAATGTGTCACTTCCAGGTACTAGAGATTTATTACAGGCTTCTTTCCAGTGATAAAAGGGCTGAGGTTTAGGGTGACAAATGCAGGGAGAGAGGCTGTGGGTTTGGTGACCGAGGGTCAGTCGGCCAAGGGCTGCTCTGTCTTCAGGAGGGTTTCACATGAGAGGTCCTATCCCTGCAAACACTGGATTGTGTTTCCAGGGCTTCTGGGCCTTCTTGGACACCTTCACGGAGCCAACATTATGGGGACCCTTAGAGGATGAAATCTTGACAACATTTTATAGGGCAGAAGTTTGCAGACACCCATAAGCAGGGAAGCAGGGTTTAACTGATAGCTGCTGTGTTGGCCATCTGACACAGCCCTGACCTGGGAAACCACACCAGAACTGCTCACAACCAAGAGCTGCGAGCTGACATCCCAGCAGTGAAGAGGGAAAATAAACACAGGAAAAATCCCAGCTACTGGAGATGGTTTACTATGAGGTTGTACCACTTTGGGTTATAGATGTCACATCCTGAAGTGATTTACTGCTCTCACTTTCTAGCATTCAGTTGTGTTTCCATCTACCTTGGTGAGGTAATCAAACCATGTTGTAAGAATAAAATCTAGCATGGCACTGTGTATATCCAAATGTTTAGGGAAAACTACTTCTCTTTTTTTAAAACAAAACAAAACAAAACAAAAACATATGATACTGATTATCTGCAGACACTTGATGTGCTTATGATTTCAATCAGCATTTTGTTCATTCATTGCTTCTTAGTTTATTAATTTATAAGCCCTTTAGAATGGTATGATTAGTGCTAGCATTTTATTCACAGTGGGGGTAAAATGGTATTTCATTATTAGCGTGTTAGAAGCTATTTCAGACTGACAGTTTGTTTTGAACCTGGGCAAGAGAAGTTACATTTATATTTAGAAGTGGAAGACTGACACAGAAATTATTCTGAAACATAATTGCAGTAAAGGCAAATGCAGAAGATAGAAATTCCAGCTAGAGTTTCTCGAGGCTCCTCTGCCATTGCTACCTAACTCCTGCTCTTCTCTCAGCTCAGTGTAATGGGACAGAGCAGTGGTCCCTGTAGGCAGTTACCGGAGATGCAGGATCGAGATTTTTACACATTTAGGCAGCTCAGTGCAGGGCTGTGAGTGAGAATATAAGGGAAATGCTTGTTGTGCAGCCTGTCTTGGCTATCCCAGAAAGCTGCAGCGCTCTGACAACACCCTGTGCTGGAAACACTGAGGAGAGTGTCGGTGCCAGTGAAGCAGCTGATGTCGCAGGGCTATTTATGCACTTTGCATTTAGGCTGCCTTAGGTCAGTATTCGTTGGGGTACCTTGTGTCCAGCTGTTCCAACAGCCTGGGGGGACACAGACCTCGCTGTAGCCCAGCTGGCCACTCCACCTCTCTGCACCTCCTGCCCTGCTCCAGGCACTTTGTGTGTGTCCAGAGCCCAGCTTGGGTTGTTCCAGGATCCAGTTTATATCTTTCTGGAGTTGACAGTTATAAGTGACTCCCATTTATCTCAAGATAAACATTTATCTTAAATTACAAAGGTATCTTTTCTTTCCAGTGTCCATTATCCCGCACTATAAGAGGACTCGAGAAGATTTTACAGCCTGAGTTGATAGAGTTCAAAAATAGATTGTAGTAGGCTTTTTTCCAAAGTATTGATTAGATTTTAGTGACTGACCCTCCATTACTAAGGTCTAAAGGAACTTTCCCTTTGATGTGAATAGGAGCAGAGGCCAGGGCTGTGCTGGAGTGCTGGTAGTTTCTATCATGGCACTGTTGCTCATGAGACAGGGACACACTGCAAGTTTCATATAGAAGATAGGTACAACCTATTAGACATGGTATAAGGAATACACAGACCCAGAGGGCAGCAATGGGTCAACATATTACATGAAAACAGTTGCCAAACATGACCTTATTTGTCACTATCTTCTCTGGAGGAGAATGAGAAAGAACACAAATTTGCCACTATTGCTTTTTTTGTGTGTTAGATGAATGTTACAGTTATTTCTCAGAGGTAAATAGAATCTATTATAATGTAGTTTCTAATATTTAATATGTTGTAAGTAGATTAAATAAATATAAAGTAGGGACTCGATTTTTTTTTTTACTGAAATACATAGGATTTTGTCTGTGTAAGACTGAGAGCCTTAAACTCTGCCAGTAAGCACACATTTTTTTCTGCTTGGACTTACTTGAAACTGCAGTATTATTAAATTCTTAGGATGAAATCCTAGCCTCACAGAAGTCAACCGGAGCACTGCCTCTCATTCCAGGGGGACTGAGATTTCAGATTTCTGCATGGTGCACTATTACTTTATCCTTCCTGAGCTGCTGCATTCTGTTGGCCGATGTCATTACATCACACTGTTTCATATACCTGTCTGACGAATGAAGTAAAATGTGTATTCATTATCCATACATACTCTCTTCATAATAGAGGAGGGCAACAAAAAACAATCATTAATAATAAATTCACTTCTACTTGAATAGCATAGAGAAGGTGGCTCAATGACTAGATGTATGGAAAAACATGAATATATTTGAGCCTAGAACTATTCAACTTCAGATAAAGAAGAGTTGAAGGAAGCAGTATGCAATTAGATTCAATTATGAAAGATACACAGGAAATTAGAGCTGTTCATAGATATTTTTCCAATTAACATTTGTCTTTCATTGGAGGAAAACTTCTAACTGGAAACAACCACCAGAATTATGCCTTGTCGAGCAAAATGCTGATTTCTTCTTCATTGAATGGGGAAGCATTAAAATAAAATCCTCCCTGAAGTGTTTTTGGAGAGTAAGAAACTCAGAGACTGAAAAGTGTTTCTTGTTTCAATGAGAAAAATCAAAATTTCCATGAAAAAGTTCCTGGATGAAATAGCAGAACTTGTCTTTATCCTAATGATGACATCTGTTTGCAATAACACTCCATGCCAGTAAAAGATGTTATTTTAACTAATCTATTGGCGTGGCGATGAAAGTGACAGTAAAATGTTGATATGGAAGCTAATTTCTGTGTTTGGCCTTGAGATCCATCTTCACAGGCAGAGAGTGAGTGCAGAAACTATTTATAGCAAACATTATAGCAATCCAGATTTAATTCTGACACTTTTCTGCCTTCCTAATATCCAAGGAAGACATTTGTCTGCATTTTCTATGTACATTTGTGAATTTCCATTGAAATAATTTGCATCAGCAGTGAATTTGGAGCCAGAAATGTGATGAGAAGGTGCATATTAGGAGGAGGGGACTGAAAGCCTGAGTTATGAAAAGAAAACAAAAAGGCAACTCTTCAATGTATAACGTGCTTACTGAAATCTGGGAATAAGATGTCATTCTGAGTGTTTCTGTGAACTTTTAACTGTGGTTTGTTCTTCTATGTTGTTCAGACCCATGATTTATATGGAATTATGCATATGCGTGGCATGCAAGGAACGAGAGGATGGCTCTGCCTAATTCCCAGGGGAGTCCCTGCTGAAGGCATTTGTGGTCCCTGCCATGAGTGTGCTTCCAGCAGCCCTTTAGAAGGGTAACTGACTTAAGTGTCTGTGAGTTTATCAGTCAATTTAATACTCTTTAGCGTGTCCACAGACTCCTCATCATTCTTCTGGAGCTAGAAATCTTTTTACTTAAGCAAAAATAGCTCTGTAGACTTTGTTTCGCAGTCATTTAGCTTAACACACCACCATCTTACTGTCTTCTGCCGGAAGCTGAGCTGTTTTGTTATTCACAACGGTGCTCACATTTCAGGCTCCTTGAAAAGAACCCTAAAACCAACAACAACCAATGAAAAAAAAACCAAAAAGCCCATGCTCCTCATCTGCTGAGACCACTGCACGCCTGACTCCTGCAGTGGCCGGTGGGGCGAGTGGCAGCAGCCGCGCCTNGTGAGGCGCGAGCCGCGGCAACTGGGCTGTGGGCTGGTGGGGTGGGCAGGCCCCTGCGTGCTCCAGCAACATGGTGTGGGAGCCTCCTGCCAGCCCTGCCGCCGACTGCAGCCTGCCCACGAGGCAGCCATGTGGGNTGAATGCACTGCTCTGCCTTTGCCAAGCGGAGGAAATACTCTGTACCTGAATTGAGAAACCCTCCCCCTCAGGCTTCTTGTTGCTCAGACAGTGGCAGAAGAGGTTACCGCCATTCATAGACTGACATGAACCTTCCTCAATGTGGGGGTGGCTTGCGGTGACTCTGGTCCTGGGTGTGATGGCTTCACTGGGTGGTACAAGCCTGACTGGCTCAGCTCCCGTCTAGTGCTGGAAGAGATGCTTGTAACAAAGGGAAGTGCAAAATGCTATCTCCATGGCGCTGCCTGCACCCTGACCTGCTCTGAGCTACAGCTCCAGCAGCAGAGAGCGCAGGAGTGACTGAATGGAAAAGCTACTTTTTCAACAAAATTTAAATTTGCTCCTGTATTTCAGAGAGTTATGAGATGCACGTACCATAACTACATGTACTCCTTAGAGGGATCCATAAACACTTCACGCCATGGCTGTTTGCACAGGGAGACCACGGGATGTTGCAGTATGAAAAGGCCACTCAACGAGGGTGAAGAAAATACTGTATAGATGTGATATCACAAGTTATATAATATCATGGCCAAATCTCTGCAGCTGGATATCATCAAATCAAAATTAGAAACTCATTGGAAGCAAAGGANGCTGTGAGGCGCGAGCCGCGGCAACTGGGCTGTGGGCTGGTGGGGTGGGCAGGCCCCTGCGTGCTCCAGCAACATGGTGTGGGAGCCTCCTGCCAGCCCTGCCGCCGACTGCAGCTTGCCCACGAGGCAGCCATGTGGGTGGAAGGCAGGCGAGCGGTGGGGAGAACTGGCTTATGGCTGTTTCGTTTTGGAGGCCACTTTTTCTGGACGCCCTCAACATGGGACTTAATCATCAGCACTTCTGAAGCACTCATCGTTCTTGTCTCCAGGTAAGGAGCCTTGTTATTACCCTTTGAGAGATACCACATTCCCTCATTTCCTAGGGAAGGGGGCCTGCCAGCAATATCAATATCGGCACTGCTTGGTTTGTTTCAGATTAAAAATGTCCTTGGGAAAAATCTGTGCTCATCTTCAGCCGGATCTCAACAGGGCCACAGGAATAAACTCTTGCGCTGGGCCACCAATGGCTACCTCCAGGGACTGCATTGGTGGTCACCTCCACTGAATGCACTGCTCTGCCTTTGCCAAGCGGAGGAAATACTCTGTACCTGAATTGAGAAACCCTCCCCCTCAGGCTTCTTGTTGCTCAGACAGTGGCAGAAGAGGTTACCGCCATTCATAGACTGACATGAACCTTCCTC
>VWZY01006055.1:673107-728315 GCA_013399075.1 Chloroceryle aenea | reverse complement strand
CACTGCTTGGTTTGTTTCAGATTAAAAATGTCCTTGGGAAAAATCTGTGCTCATCTTCAGCCGGATCTCAACAGGGCCACAGGAATAAACTCTTGCGCTGGGCCACCAATGGCTACCTCCAGGGACTGCATTGGTGGTCACCTCCACTGAATGCACTGCTCTGCCTTTGCCAAGCGGAGGAAATACTCTGTACCTGAATTGAGAAACCCTCCCCCTCAGGCTTCTTGTTGCTCAGACAGTGGCAGAAGAGGTTACCGCCATTCATAGACTGACATGAACCTTCCTCAATGTGGGGGTGGCTTGCGGTGACTCTGGTCCTGGGTGTGATGGCTTCACTGGGTGGTACAAGCCTGACTGGCTCAGCTCCCGTCTAGTGCTGGAAGAAATGCTTGGAACAAAGGGAAGTGCAAATTGCTATCTCCATGGCCTTCTGCGTGGCCTTCCATGCAGCGCTGCCTGCACCCTGACCTGCTCTGAGCTACAGCTCCAGCAGCAGAGAGCGCAGGAGTGACTGAATGGAAAAGCTACTTTTTCAACAAAATTTAAATTTGCTCCTGTATTTCAGAGAGTTATGAGATGCACGTACCATAACTACATGTACTCCTTAGAGGGATCCATAAACACTTCACGCCATGGCTGTTTGCACAGGGAGACCACGGGATGTTGCAGTATGAAAAGGCCACTCAACGAGGGTGAAGAAAATACTGTATAGATGTGATATCACAAGTTATATAATATCATGGCCAAATCTCTGCAGCTGGATATCATCAAATCAAAATTAGAAACTCATTGGAAGCAAAGGACAGTCTTTGCACAGATTGCCTATAAATCTGCAATAACTAGTTCTCCCTGGGCGTAACATCAAAAACATTTTTTAGTGTCTCATTAGTAAGAAAATTTATTGCTCAACTATTGAACTATGTCGATTTTTGAAAACATTGTGTGAATAATTCCAGAAAGCATGTGTTTGATTTGTATTCATTTTGTGCCGCTGGATAGAAAAAGTGGCTTTTCCCCTATGATGAAATGACACTAATCGCAAAATTAAAAGGTGAAGCATGTCTACAGTTTCAGAACAGGGTACATTTTTATAAATATGCTAATGCCCTCCCTTCCCCATAAGTCAAACTAACATTAAGGAGTTCATAGCCCAGATGAGCTTAAAAAAAATAATAAATGGAAGGCCCAATTACAGTACTGTAGCAGGGAAAAGAGCTCCTCCCAGCCCTTATTATTTTTTCTTTGTGCCGCAGTGTGTTTCCCATCTGTGTCTGTTGGCCAGTTTTGTGGCTCAAATAGCCTGAAATAAAAGACTGAGAAACAAGGGAGAAGTTTAAATCAAACTCAGCGTTGTCTGCCTGGGATGGATGGAAAGAGTTTCCAGGTACCTGTGATACGATGCGGATTTATGGATGGTAATGTGTGTGCATGAGCTGGGTGCAGGCAGAGTGCTATCTTTTGCCATGTTTGAGCAATAGGGAGGGTAGAATAAGTGGCTCAGGGGACATTCATGAGCATGATCCCAAGTGTGCAAATGTCCGTTAAACCTGTGAGTGCTTAGTCAGGTGATCCTGCACCCAGACATCTCCCTCAGCTTCAGCAGGACTGCACAGCTGACTGTGGGTGAGCAAAGCACACAACGGTGCCGCTACCTTTCACCAGCACTGCCTTGCTAGATTTTCCTTTGCAGACAACTGTTTGTCACCAGGCCTGTAAGACGAAGGAAATCCTCTGTGTGTGAGGATCCATGATGCTGGCCCTGGAGGTCCCTGGGGCCAGGGTGCAGGGGCAGCAGGGTCAGGCAGGGGCACCATGGGGTCTGGCACAGCCTTTGGGGCAAGCCCAGTCTGGACAGGCCAGAGGCTTGGCTGGCATTCAGGTTTGGGTTTAGCTGTTGAGCAAAGGGGTGGACAGACAAGCAGTGCAATTTGGAAGCATGACCTGTTGATTCCTTTTATCACACTGTTAGCAGGGCTCTTTCAGTGCCTTTGCTTCAGCCCCGTGCTCTCCCTTCCCAAACATGCTCCATAAATACAGCTAACAACCAGCTCTTCTATCAAGGAATTTATACTGCGGGAAAAAGAAAGAGAAAAGAAAAAACTGAGTTGGAAAGGCCAAGTGGTCTGGTCAGGTTTACTCACACTTCAGCAGCAGAGTCAGAAATAAACTCAGGCTGGGGAATCACAACCCGATGCCCACCAGACTATGGAAAATAAAACTGAATTCCCATCTGTCTCTGCAAAGTGACTTCTTTTTTTCTGAATCAAAGAATAAAGGAAATTACTGAATCTATGTAGCATTTGTAGTATATAATTCCTTCTCATGAAATAATTTCAGCATCATCCAGTCACAGAACTAGGGAAACCACAAAAAAATAGGCATCACTATGGTAAAGCCCCATTCAAATCTGTGAGCAAGTACTTCCAAGCCCTTCCCTGTAAACGCCTGTACCAGCATCTCTGGTGCAGACAAAGCAGCCGGCAATTAGGAAGGACCGATGGAGCAAGCTGCCCCTTCCTAAAGTGGTGCTTGAGGCCATTAGTGTGGCTGTCCTGGCTCTGCTGCTGGCACACTGCATCGTGGTTGGCAACCTTCCTCCCACCTTCAGGTGGTTACACCTTAAGCTCAACCAATCCCGGCACTGCAGATGTTTCTCGTCCAAGACTTCCCATTCATCACTGTTGTTTTGAATGAGAGGTGCCCTCCCCAGCTCTGGAGGACACGGGGGAGAGGGTACCTCCTGGAGGAGGTGAGCATCTGGCTCCAGCAAACCTCCCCAGAGTACCTCTCTGGCTTGCCTACAAAGGCATCTGAGCTGGGCTTCAGAGGACACCAGCAGTGCTCCCCCGCTTTCTTCCAGCTGTGCTGGGAAATCTCTTTCCCAAACATTCATGGGAAATGAGAAAATACAGGCACAGCCCTGGCCTTCAGTGGACTGGAACTAAGCCCCCCCGTGACCCTGCTCTCCCACGCCAGGCCCCTCAAGCCCAGCTTTATGGGTGAGAAGGATCAAAGTGCTCCAACTGCTCCCATATGGTGAAGGGCCATATACGTTGTGTGTAATTGCACACAAGCATCCCCACATACATGTTCGGTCTCTATTAAAGATCGCTGGGCGACAGCCAGCACCGTTTTCTCAAGACAAGAACATCTCCAGACGTCATGATAATGGCATCACACTCTCACACGCACATCCCAGCAGCCATGGCACGGGATCCCCTCTGCTGCCCACCGTCCTGCCCTGGGGAGCTGGGACACAGGAATGCCTGTGGGCAGTGGAGATCATCCCTTGACACCAGCTGGGAGAGGTACCTTTCAGCCACAGGGTGGCATCTGATGGATGTGTTTGTGGAAAATTAATGCTGCTCCAGTGAATTCAAAGCTAGTCTTTTTAAAAACCAATTTTACTTTGTTAATATAACTCCTCAAAGGGCATGTTTGCTTTTTTTAAGACCATACAGAAAAAAAGGAAGAAAATCAGCCCTTCAGTCACTTATTTTAGGCTGTTATGAGCCTTACTTTAGACAGACACCTGTACAGTGGATGCTTGGGTGCACGTGGCAGCTCTCAGGGCAGGGTTCTTTAACCCTCTTGGGTGCTGGTGCAGCACTGGTAGCAGCAGAAGTATCATCTGCGGCTGGAGGCTCTGGGAACACGAGTTCCAGGCAATGAGAATGAGCAGATCTCTTTTAAAGACTGAACTCCCTCTCTGGAATGCAATCCTGCCTTGCTGCCTGGGAAACTGCCCTGCAGCACATCGGCAGAAGCTGCCATCTCCACCCTCCACTTCCCCTCCCTTAGGAAGAAGATCACACAACCTAGCCAGGCACTGGGGTTAACTAGAGATGGGGAAGATCTCTCATGGTTTGAATCTGGTGGGCTTCAGTCGGGCTGAGGAGATAGACAGTGCAATCCAAGCAGACAGCTCCTGCCAGTCCAGCTGCAGCAAGGGCCCACTGACGATCCAGGTACAAGGACTCAGGTGCTTTCTGGCACCAGCATGGAGAGAGTGAGGGAGAAATGGATGAAATGAGTGAAGGCGGCCCATGACTGAAGCACGTGTCATTTTTCTTTTTCCTTGTGTTCAAACAGGAGAATACAGAAAGAAGCCAGCCTTGGTGCCATAAGTGATGTTGGACTAAGCTGAAAAGGGCAGGAAATCCCATTTTCAAATCCCAGGCCCCATTTTCAGCCTTATAGCAAGGTCCCGTGATGGTCTCCAGAGGTGTGTGACAGTGTAAGGTCTGCAGTTCAGCCTGACCACCCACCACCTCTGGATTGCTCCTTGCTGTTTCCCAGGCCAGCACTCACCAAACATAAGAAAGCTTACTTTAGCATCATCATCTTACCTGGGCAGGTCACTCCTGCTGCAGAATGACATTGCCTGCTGTCTTTGCAAACCTGCTAAGCTGCCATCCTTGATCATCCTGGGCTGGAAAGGGAGAAGTACCATCACTAAAGGTGTGAGTGCTCAGCTCAATCTGACTTCATTTCAGACAGAGCTCTGTGTCTGTCACTGCTGGATGTGTTTCTCATTAATGTGCACCATTGCAAAAGTGGCACTGGAGTGTCCTGGGGTAAACTAGTTTCTGAGATGAAGCTCAGAGGTTGATGGAAGGATTCATGTGAACCCTCAGGATAAGTCAACCTCCTTTTCAGACACACCACCGTTATGAAATGTGGGTGTTGAGGTTTTTTTAAGTAAAGAAATTCCTTCCTCCTAGCCCTTCCAGATACAGTTACTTTGGGTCACCTCCTGCAGAAGCTGGTAGCAGATTCTGATGAGGAATTTTCTTCAGCAAAATGTTTTCAAACAGAAAATATACTGGCAAAGAAAAGCCTGTGCTTTGTAGTACTCTGCCCAGCTAAGAAGAAAGAGCAACAAGGCTATTCATCAGGAAGATTCCTCTTGTTTTCAAAGGCGGGACCTCAGGGAAATGAATACCCCAGGGATTGGGTTGCTCACCCATTTCTGTGAAGGGCTTCCCGTGGGTTGTCTTGATCCTCCACAGGGCAGGCAGTAAGGGACATTTTCCTTCTTTGCTGCCTGCATTCCCCTATTGTCTGCTGGCTGTCGGCTGCGGGGTTTGGAGTGACAATGCTGAATGGCAGTGTTGATACCTGCTTTGCATCCAAACAGTGTTTTTTTCACGTAATTAGTTTGGGAGGTAAAAAGCCTGTGTTGCTGTGCTTTTTCAGGGACTGGTGGCTTAGGTTACCTGCTGAGTTAGAGACGTTACCCGTTTGTTGGTTTCTGTGTCCGTCCCCCCCCTAATTCTAGACTTGTGATATCCTGGAAAAAAAAAATTGCCTCATAGAGGAAGCCTTTAAAAACAACCATGGGTGCCCCCACCTTTCTCTGTTCAGTAGCCCAAGGGCAGACTTAATTAAAAGTTCCTTCAAAATATACTCCCTACAGCTCCAAGCTACTGTGTTTCAAAAACTCTGGTGCTGTGCCAAAGTGGGAGCAGGAATATATTAAAGTGACAAGTACAAAAGAGATTGTTATATTCCTCATGCTCCCTTCTTCTCTGTGCTAAAGTCCTACAGTCCAAACCTGATTGAAAATAATGTGTAATGGCTTCTGCTCTCCCCTGCATGTCTCACGAACCGATTTGCCTTTTGCAAGCAGGCTGCTTGGGCACAGGTACTCCCTGTTGAAATTTCACAGGCATTCCCCTTTGAGATTTAGCCCCGGTCTCGGGAATGCTTTCCTGGAAATAGCAGCTCAGTCACACCATGTCTCTGCTGGCAGCGTGTCCCATGGAAGGCTGCCACGCTGCCTGCGCAAGGATGATCAGGCTCAAGTGCCTTAATATCTACCAGCTTCTTGTTAGTAGCTGAAATTATCAAAGCCTCCTTGTTACTGGGATACTTTGAACTTTCCGAGGGCGTCTATACACACTGACCTTTCTGCTAACAGCATGTCCCAGGAGCCACTGACCGCAGCCTCTGTAGCAGCCAGGAACAAGAGCCAATATCAGGTTGAGAGACAATGATTTCAGAGGGGAAGGTGGAATCCTCACTTTTCTAGCCTGTGACAGAAAGCTAATGGCAGCCATCGCTAGGCAGTAGGAAGAGATAAACATCCTTCCCTGAAGACTGAAGAGAGAGAAGGAGCATGAATTGGAGCACATTAAGTTAATCTAATGGCTTGGCATGGACTAGCTTACCATTTTCACGGTAAGTGGGAGCCTTATTCTGTCAATGTACTGAGGATTTTATTCCTAGAGATTTATAGCCACAGGTTCTGGAGTGCTCTGTAATTACATGAGTTTACACTTGCAGGGACAAAGGCTGAGTAAATATTTTATTAGGCAATTTTTTATCTTATTGAAACTGAATACACATGTGATAATTTGCCTGGTGAATGGGGGAAGGATAGTGAAATAAATACGATAGTTTACACAGAGCCTCGTTTGTGGGCTGCATGCAGAATAAGCACCACACGCTGCAGTCCTCCCTGTGCAGGTACAGGCACAATCAGCATAAGAGGCTGAGTGCAGCCACATAGATGGGGACACTGCTGGGGGTAAATTGTGCCCATCCCACAGGGGACATGGAAATCATCCTGAGACAGAGATACTGTCCTTGAACTCATGAATTTGTAATGGAGTGCCACCACTGGTATTTCTCTCTTGATCTTCCTTTCCTTAAGATACAAAGCTATGCTTCACTCTTCAGTTACTTGTAGATGCTGGAGTAAAAAGGGTGGTAAAACTGTCAGCAAGAGCACAAGGTGTAGGAGGGCATCTCCAAAAAGGGAGAAGCTTGCACACACTGATGGCCCCTCTGAGGCCTGCTAGTACCTGACACCCACTCTGACATGAGCTAAGAGCAGCAGGAGCCCTTCTGTACAGACTGGTTGGTCTTCAGCTGTTTTCTGATTTTAACTCCACATGTTTTGCTCAAATTGCTCCTTGTTAGTAGCAGTAAGTTGTCTCCAAGACCACTCCAAGGACATAGAGCAGTGAGGGACCCCGGGGGGTGCCGGTTCTGCTGATACACAGCTCTCCATCACACTCTCCTCTTCATTATGATAGAAACAATAAATTATATAGGCCACAGCTTTTAAAGAGGACCACCTGTTACTGCAAATTTTTCGAGGTATTGCTGCCGTGAGATCTCCAGCTAGTGAAGCAGATGTGAACTGAACTCACATGGGGAGTGTTGTACAATCATCTGTGGCTTTGATTCACAAGTGCAGTAGATTTATTTGACTCCAGTGAAGAACGTGTGGCAAAAATTGAGGCTCATAACCAAGAACACACCAGCAAGGCTGCTCTGAGTCTTACTGTTAGCTCTTCCAAAGAAGAGAGCATGATGAAAGAGGGAAATTTCACAAGAGAAACACTTATTTTGTGGAAGCTGTTGAAATTAAATGCTTGTCATTGTCATGTAGGTAAGTGGCCCTGGGAGGCAGAAATGCATGGAGCCAGCTGGGCTTGCTGCTCTTCTCCTGCGCTGCCCAATGCTGCAGTCCAATGGTGGTGAATGATTGTTTTTTTTGATGTCATTTTTGTCTCTCTGAGAGCACATCCCAACCCTGTGGCTCTGCCAGGTATGAAATTATGCTCACATTGCCACCATACAGCCAGGGAGACATAGGCATCGGCACCTTAGAGCCACGTGTGCTCACACGCAAACCCCACGGTCTGCTTTGTCCCCCCAGACCCTGTCTGGGGCAGAAATTGTGCCATACATCACCAGGCTTCTCATGAGACTGGATTCATGGCACTGGCTTACTGTGCTGGGGGAAACATGGGATCTCCTTCCTACAGCATTCCTGGTGGTCAATGTCAGAGCGAAATGACTCTTTAAAAAATATTTCCTTAGTGCCAGAAACCAGTGTAACCTGCCCTGTGCCCCAGCTGGGGATGGGGGTGCTTGGCTGCCTGGGGTCTGCAAGTCCTCCAGGGCAAGGGTGGGGAAGAGAGGATTTCCAGTTCAGCTGGGTGTGAGACTCTCCTCAGGCCCCTGAATATCAGCAATGTCTTGACATGCCCTTTCTTCTTAAGCCATGGGATTCTTGCATCAAAAGCAGCTGCTGTCACATGGAGAGATTGCCATGGGAGTCCTCATCCTTTTCCTGACTGGTTTCATCATTGGTTCTCTTTGCCTCCTTCAACCTGCAGCAGAGAGCTCCCTCCTCTTACAAAATCCACCCCAGCCCAAGAATCAGCATGATGTCACCTGGATAAGGTCCCTCTTGAGAGCCTACTGCTGGACCCCTTAGCTTATTTGGATGATACGATGCAGGGCTGGCTGTCCACGGCAATGTGACAACCCACTCATCTAACTTTGTGACTTATCCATCCTCCAGATGCAGCCACTGGATCAAGTCTCATGCAACATTATGCATGTGATCCAAGTCCCACGGTAGCCTGCAGCCACCTTCTGTTTGCATTTCCCTGGTATTTACATGAATGTAACATGGGCAGAATGTGGCCCACTTGGGAACATGCTCATTGTTTTTAAGATGGCATACAATAAAAAATGAAATTCCAACAGCTTGCTGGTGAGCAGGCAATAAACTCTCAGATACAGCAGCTGCATGTGAAACTCAGCTTTGGAATTTGGAATCTTGATGAAGCAGCATCAGTATAAGGCTTTTAACAGCAAGACATCTAATAAACATCTTTGTAGGCACACATACAACTGATAAAAAGCAAGGCTTCCTATAGCATTTCAGAGATTTGTATTATTATTCTATTCACAAACAACTGCAGCCTCTTACAAGTCCCACAGCACAAAATTTTCCAAGAATAGTCAAGGAAGCTTAGAATTAATTTATAAAATTTGGTAATCATTTGTAACTTCATTAAATACTCGGATGCCTAATAATACATTCTTATCTTGATTTTAAATTTTAATTGCATGAAGTTTGGTCCCTCAATAATTAACACGTTGTATATCCCACCTAATTCATGAACTAATTGTCATTTCCTATAATTCTGTCAACGATAAAGAATTTTATGTCAAAACTCCAGAGTAAGTGACATTCTGCATGCACAATAATGACAAAACAAGTTAATTTACTGCAAAGTTGCTGAAAGATAGAGCTTTTTTAATTGCATATTTGTTACCTTCATTAAAAGGTAAGTGGCTCTTCAGTTACGTATTTGCCCATTTCTTACACATTAAAAAAGTGCTAATGAACCTGATTAAAATTAATTGAAAAGGTCCAAGATCTGCAAAGAGATCCTAACATCAACAGACTTCTAATTACTGCTGAAAGATGGACTTAAATAGGGTTTAGCAGTAGATAGAAATTCATTTTCTAGCTCTGTTGTAAGGAACGATATGGGGAATACAAAAGCGATCCAGAACCGAAACACCTGGTTATGGATGCAGAAAATGCTGAGTGTCTGGACACTATTTCCTCTCACTCCTCTCTGCTGATAACTGCTCTTCCTACCCTCCATCCCCTGCACTGGGCAGGCTGTGTTACAGCTGTACGGAGAAGAACAGGCGCTCGTGTGAAGAGTGGAGGGGGGGAAACTACAGCCTCCCCCAGCCTGAGCGTTTCCTTAGCAAACAAGGTAGTGAGGAATCAGAGAAAGGCTGAATATTAGGCAGGCTAAGGGAAATACCAACCAGTAAAAGGAGCTCACTCCTCCTCTTGTTACGCTCCTCAGCAGTAGCGTACCTGTCTGAGAAAGGTTGAGGGTATGTTTATTTATTTATAAGAGGAATAGGGAGTTGCCTCAGATGCCAGTCTCTCGAACTTTATAGACCACTTCATGACTTAACCACACCATTTGTGGCTGTCCCTTTTCTTCTGCAGTGCCCCATTATTCCCATTATTCCAGGATATTCTAATCTTATTAGAACTATTTTCTTCATCTCTGTTAATAGCATACAACACTTATCTTGCTACCACTATATAAATGTGAAAGAGTAGAGAAACATATGAGATATTTTAATTTTTTTTTTGTTTTGATTTAATTTAAATTGCTGAATGAAAAAAATAGCTTCTTCTAGTAATTCTGCTGTAACTAACTCAGTTTGATATTGGTTCTATTAGCCTTCTAATAGCATGAAAGCTAAAAAATTAAATCGTTCCACTTTCACATTCATAATTATGTGCAATTAAAATCTTTACATACCCAAAAGTCTTATATGAAGCCCTGAACCCTTCAACTGTCACTCTTCATTATCTCCAAGCCTAACAATTTTACAGTGACACATTGTACACAATGAGATGTGCTAAAGAGGAAATATTATATTTTACTGATGTATGTGTTCTTTAATTTCTCTGAATTAGCTTTTTGATATGGATGCTAATTGTTTTCTTTGAAAAGAGTCACCACAGATATGTGATTTCTCTATGCCTGTTGCGCTTCAAAAAAAATACAGTTAATTGCAGGAAACAGGAATTTCTTTTTTATATATAAAAAAATAATCAGCTGCATATCAAAGGAGTGAATCTTAATCCAACTTTCTGATTGTACATTAAAAAGAAACCTTCAGTGTTTGTGACCAGCACAGAGTATTTGGCGACTTTTGATGTTTCCCCTTTTCATTTATTCATGAGGAGAGATGAATAATTAAAACAGGACGTTTGGCAAAACCAGTGCACATACAAAAAATATTTCCATATGAATATCCAGCTTCAGCCCATGATAGTCTAAGAGACACTTCACTGCAGGATTGTCCATATGGCAAGTGCGCATGTAACTCTGAAACCATAGACCTGGTCGAGACTTGGGATCTTGCCATCAGTGGCTGACAGCTGTTACTGCTGTACAAATGCAAATGCTAAGTGTGGGTGAGACAAGCGTGGCAGTTAAGAAAGGCTGAAGATAAGCCCAATGCTGGGCGTGCTGAAGGCCACTGATAATGTGTGCTTGTAGGGTGAGTGGCAGATCCTCTCTGGATCTCCAGGGGAATGTGGAGCCAGTCACCATGCTCCCAAATGGCTACACAGGAGAAACCTGAGCTGCAACATGAAACAACCGTCTTGACGGAATAGCTCCACGTGTGTTAGAGAGAAGGTCCTTGTGATGGAGAGGGAGGGCTTGGTTTGCCTACTCACCAACTAATTTTAACGTTTAGTCTCAGCTGCAATGCTGCGGAGTGCTGGTTTTCATCCTAAATAAAGGGCTAATATGATTTCTCATTCATTAAAAGGAAATATTATAGAGAAGTGACATTATACCATGCATATCAAAACTTCTCAATCAGTCTGAGCTGGTCTCCTTTGGGAATAAAATCTTCAAAGGGGCTACTGGCTTTTAATCGTCACATCCTGTTCTATTTCACAGCTTGGAGGATCCTGCTGTTGAAAGACATCTTCTCTCCATATCTAGCTCAGAAATTCCCTGCTGACTCTAATGAAGGTCTACATTCCTGTTTGCAACACTACTAAATTTATACTTCAAAATTTTTAATGCAGCTTCTGACCTCCCGTGAACTTGTGCACTGGTGTTGGAATGACAAGTAATCAGGGTTCCATTTATGCTCAATGTAATATTCAGTCACTGTATATAACTGTCTCTGTAACATTTCCTACAAATCCTTCTCATCTGTGCAAACTGCATATATTTTTTTTATCCTTTGATACTTGCAGTCATGTTTTACCTTCTTACACAAGTGAAAAGGCTTTCAAAATGTGACTGGTTTGAGCTTGTCCATGTAAACCTTCAGGATGCCTCCTGAAAATTCACTCTAGTTTTGCTCCATCTGCTGTTGGAGCTTCACCTTTGTCTCTGCATTTTCTGAAGTGAAGTCTGTGCTTTACCAATCGTTTTACTATGACTTGGTCTTGTTTTCCCTCCAGAGCTGTGGTCTTTGCTTACATTCTCCAAACAGCAAAGCCCATTTGGTTCTTTTTAAACTTCTTTCAGCTTAAACTTCCATCAGCCCTCTTCTCTGCTTGAGGTCTCTGATCCCTGCTCAGACCTTATCATACATTAGGGATTCCACAAGCTTCTGTAAAATGAGGATCAACTTAAAGTCTCAGATTAAGTAAGATGAATAATTAAAATTAAAATTCTGACTATTTTCCTCTTCTTCACCTAATGTGAGGATCATCTCCTATTTCTGATCAGAAAAAATGTAATTTTAAAAGCTGGTTTTGTTTATTGACATTTTGGTTGCTCCACCTGCACAGTTTTCTTTCTTGAACGTTTTCCTGAGGCCCATAGGCATCTTTTGATGGGGTAAACTGCACACAGAGCTTGGTTACATATTCTCCATATGCTCTCAGGGCATATTTTTTAGTATGGTAGAAGGACAGGGGGACACACAAGGCATTTTCCAGAGGCAATTGTCTCAGAAACTAAAAAATACCTTAATAAAATGTATAAAATGAAGTGATTTTCTCATTCCTAGACTTCCTTTCCTCATCCTCCCAAAACATTACAGCCAGTAGCTTTGACCAGATGACTCTTCTGAAAGCACTAGGCCAAATCTGGGAGAGCCCTATGAAGTCGTGGCGTGAGGTGAGGGCCAGGGAGCTCATGTACCAGTTATGCCAGACCTTCAGAGTGTGTTGCTGACATTTAAGGGAACAAATTTAGCCACCAATTGTGAATTGCCCATCGACGAGCTCTGTCCTACTAACATGCCCAGCCTGCCCATTCTGAGCACAGGGGACACAAATCCACCACCCAGCAGAGAAATGCTTCAAGGGTGGTTGCACAAGGAAGGATCTGGTGGTTTCTTTTCCAGAGAGGCTTCCTGAGGGCTTCTGTGTGCAAGACTCACTCACTCTGCTTAAATTGTTATCTAATATAAATACGTTGATTAAGTGGCTTGTTTAAATTGCATTTATCACTTTCCATGCTTGTTGAAAAACCCTCTTCAAAAATCTAAGTGGCTGGAGCATTTGCAGAGAAGTGTTATACTCACAAGAGTGATAATGAGTTAGATGCAGCTGGGAATCGGGTACATGAGAAGCACTAAACAGTTGGCAAAGGCTGTTATTCCCTTTCTCCCCCTCTTTTCCTTCTCCTGATTAAAAATAAATCAGGAAAGGTATTTGTACACCACCAACAGAAGCTTGTTTATTTTGTTTTCTTTTTTATACAGAGGTCTTACCGCATGTAGGTCCTTATTAATTTACTTTTCTACCTCCTTAAATCACTGGTTTGATATCTGGTAATACTTCTTCACACCATCTTTTTAGGGGGAGCTGATTGTGTCCTTGACCCTGTGCCCCATCCAGAAAGCTCAAGTACTCCTATGAAAGGCAATCCTCAGATCCAGTCTACATATTTTCTATATCTTGGTATCTCTACACTTTTTTTTTTTCCACCTTCTGACCATTATGGTGGCCTAAAGCAAGTGGAAAATAGTTTCCTGGGTAAGGTGTAGGCTCAGCACCATCCCCCAGCTCTCCTCCCTCTTAGTCCCAGATGGGTAGAGTCAAGGACCATCAAGAGCACTGAACACACATGCTCCTCTGGTCAGAAGAGAAATCCTCATTGTCCAGTTTGGAAATGAGAGTAAATTCTGTTAGCCTTCTGAAATTTCCTTGCCCAAAGAAGGGGATGGATTTGTTTCCAGTGGGCCCAGAATCCTTGAAATAACATAACCAACACTCATGACTCCTCCTGCAGAGCTATTGCTCCACCTGTGTGGTCAGAAATATTAAGGATGATTTCCTTGTAAACCTGTCACTGCTGAGATTTAACCACCTGGTGCAGGAATAGCTGTTTCCTGAGTCATCTCCATGGTGCACAAATCCTCATGGCAACTACAGTCACTGGATTACACAAGGAATGCCTTTCAGGTCCACATCTTTTCACAGGGGTTCTTTCTCTCCCCCTCCACCCCACATATTCATTTTGAAAAGATTAATATAAAGATGAAAATACAAGAAAGAAAAATAACAGATTAAAAATCTGCTTTGTGCTTCCTATTTCTTGTTACTGGTAGTCACTCTGATGCAGCCAAGTGAAGTCTAATGGAATGGCAAATTGGCTTGGATGGCAGCTCTGTTGCTGTACCACCAATTCAACAAACACAACACCTTGCTAGAAGGAAAAATGGTATCAGATTGGGAGCAAGATGTCATACAAATTTCTGCTATGAAAAAGACTATTAAAAAAAGACTAGCAAAAAATATCCCAGAGAAGATCAACATACTTAGACAACATTCTGCTTAAGTAACAAAGAAATGCTATTGCAGGCTTAAGAAATCATCTCAAGAGTTCCTAGAAACAGTTTGGGCTAACCCCTTATCACAGTGCTGCAGGACCTATTGCTGCTATGGGTGGCCAGGATATTCCCTCCTGGAACAGTACTGGCAACCAAGAATTAAAAATGAAAGTTCTGCATTTGATGGTTGAGTTGAGACACTTCTGTTAGACCCAAAAGAAAAGATGGATTTTAATACTTGGCTTTAAATGAAAGAGATTTATTTTCCTATACAAATGGCAATTTTTAGATAAAATAATAAAAACATCTCAAAAAAAAGGTTAACAAATTACAGCTTCTTTACTTTTTTTTTTCTCTGAAACTTCACCAAATCCAATGTAAAATCACCACCATTTCGGATTTCTCAGTTTTCTCAGGATTTCCAGTTTACTCTCCATTGAAAAAAAACCCAAAAACCTGAAGTGCCCAGAGAGAAGTTGCAATGGAGGGTTCTTGTTTTCCTTTTCCTAAAGTGGAAACCCCTGGAAGGAGGAAGAGGTGGTTTCTGCCCTGAGGAGATGCCCAGTCTGCTCCAAGAAGTTTCCAGAGCATAGGTGAAGCAGGCAAGGAAATGGACTGAGAGTCTGCAGCACAGCAGATGTCTTGTAGGAGAAAGTGCAAGTCCACAGGCAGGTGGAGCAGGACCTGTGACACATTTCAAGACCAACTCGAGAGAGCTGTGTGTAGCTGTGGTATGGCTCTAGACCTTGAGATTTTGAGATGAAGTGTTTGTAGATCGCTGAAGATCCAAATCATGCCAAAATTATGTTGTTATAATGTAATCATCTTGTTAGCTGCTTAGAACCTTTTCTTCATTATCACTTCATTCATACTTATGATGATGAGCAGATGGTACCAATGTCATAACGCAGCATAAATCACTCCCAAATGTTGTTTGAGAACACAGTCAGAAGGTGGTAGGGACATCTTCCCACCAATGAACCTGATTCACTCCCTTTGCTGTAAGAGGAATTATAGAAACCTGCTTTGCCACGTAACCTATGTACTGGCTGCTGGCACCAAAACACTGCCAGTCCTGCACCAACAGGGGTTATAGGATCTTTTATACTGAGAACAAAGTATACACTTTTTACAGGACAGACTAGTGAGTTTAGGGCATTTTGAGGTGTATTATAGTCCATTTCAGTCAACCCAAGAAAGTCAAAAGAAGCCCCACATGTCAAGCAGATCCTGTTCCTATTGAAGGAGAAGTCCTTGCTGTACCTACACCTCATCCTCTTGGAGTAGGAGTCTGCAAGGGGAAGGCAGACTTGCTCTGCTGTGGCAGTCCTGCACTGGAGGAAAGTCCTCAGTAGCCAAGGAAATTATGCAAATGGAAGCTGCCCATTGCATTTTTCTCTGGCACCAGTGCTGCAGCTGGCCCTGAGAACAGGCGGACAGAGAGCCATGGAGCACGATCTGTTTGCAACTTCTCCCTCCGACTGCTCCTTTCCCTGGTTTGAGCAGGTGCACCACAGCAATCAACAGAAGGACCCAGAGTGCTCAGAGCAAACACACCGTAATTTTACTCGGAATCAGAACAAATACACTCCAGACCCCAATCCCCAAATCCAGGAGACACAGATGGAGTTGAAGCCCAGAGCACCTAAGCAAGCAAAGATGCGCACACACAAAACCCCCATGAAAGCAAATCAACAGCTATCATAAGGCTACTCATTCCTGGGTGGTTTTTTGTTTTGTGGGTGGTTTTTTTTGTTTGTTTTAAAGGGAAATAAAAAAACCCACAAGTAAACAAAAAAGTAAACACTTCTAAAACTTATACAACACATTTTTCTCAGACTCCTTCTCAACCCTAGGTGTGTCACACACTCTCATACTGTACCAAACATGGAGTTCAGCCTTTGATTTCTAATTGTAATAGAGCTTAGTCAGGCTAAAAGAGCAATTTGATCTCTACCTGCAGCACAAGGAGGGCGAGTTCCATCACTGCACAAGGCAAGGAACCCCTGCTTAGGTTATTAAGAGTATGCACATGCCTAATTCCCTTTTGCAGTTAGTTCTAGATCTCAGAAGAAATTCCTCCCATCAATCTTTTACTAGCCACTAGAGGGGAATGTATAACCCAGTGAGAAGGGAGAGAGTGACACACATTACAGTTGCAGCCAGTTTGCTCACTCAGATGAAGAAAACATTTAATGTCATGTTGGATCTTTACAGGTTTTAGGAGCTAATTTAGCATTTATCAGATGCCTTGTTATTGTACTCTTTTCTGTCATACTGATCTCTCTCACCTTCTGCCAGTTTAGGGTAGCTTATGTTCTAGTCATGGACTCCTCAGGTGAAAAAAGATCCTTACAGACACTTAATTTGATGCTTAATACCCTCATAAACCCATAAATCATGCATTTGAGAGTGGGATCTCCACTCAGTCTCCTATTGAAAGTCCAGCATTTTATCCCAAGAGAAATGTTGACATTTCAGCCTTTCTCAACATTTAAAACAGGATTAAAAAGCAAGTTTCAGACTTTTTTTTTTCTCCTGTGGAATGGGAGTTCCACATTAATTCCAGTTAGGAAATGACAAACAGATTCATTTGGATGTTCTTCTAACAGAAGGAAACTTTCAGCAATTTTAAAATTGATGGGGTTTTTACTTCAGTCAATGATAAAACAACCTTAAATGTCCTGCATCAAAAATGTATTTCTCTGGAGCGTATGGGAGCCAGGCACTGCCTTGCTGGAGCTGGGATCTGCTCTTCCCTATGGCCCAGAGCTCCTAAACAGGACACAGCTTTTGTAATACCCCAAAGTCCCATGAATGCTTGATGGTTACATCAATCCGGGTCAGGAAAACATCAGCACATTGGTTTACAGTCCTCTTAGGAATCAGGACAATGAGGCCTTTCCTGGGTTTATGCAGCTTAAAATAAGAATCTGCCATTCTCCTTCCCTTATTAGCTACTCTGTGTCCTGGGTCATGCAGTGGGCGAAGGCTATGAACATCAGGGCTGGGGATGCAAGGAGCCTGTAACACTGGGAACTCTACTCCCACTGCCATCTGCCAAAGGATCATAGGGACATTCAAACCAGGAAAAAAAAAAAAAAACCAAACACAAAACAACCCACAAAAAAACCCAACCCAACAAAACAACAAACAAACAACACAACAAAAAGAACACAAAAAAGAAAGAAAGAAACAAACAAACAAAAACCACAAAAAAACCCACAATAACAAAAAAACACTAAGTGATTTAAAATGTGTTTTGAGTCAAATGAAACAGTTAATTCAATTTTTCTGTGGAACGTGTAAATATTCAGTGAAACAAAAACTTTACAGCAGAAAGTTCTGAACTGGCAGTAACTGCATTTTTATTGGAAATTTTTTTTTTAATTTTATTTATCATCCTGATAAAAGATTCCCAATCAGCTCTGGATATTTGCATCAGAGATTTACATTTCAAATATGTGTTTTTCATGAGCCAATTTTTTGGCAGATAGGAATTAGCGGGTTCAAGTCAATAGAGCCACAGAGACTGACAAAAAAAAAAGAAAAAAGAAAAATGCATCTCTATTTTTTCAAATGTTCCCTCCTGATAGTATGTAGATGGATGCTGAATTAAACAATCTCTTCTGCAAAAAGAGGCTTTCATCAGAACACCAGAAGGTCATACTACCCCCTCAGGATTCTCTCTCCAGCCCTTGAAAGTCCTCATGCATGTCCCTCTAGATGAGGAGCTCCATGCATTGCTGAAGTTGACTCCTACCTCCATCACTCCTAGACAGAAACCCTGGACCTACCCGTGACAACCACTAACTCCTTCAGTCAAGTCACTGTGAGCATGGTGCTGAAGAGAACTGGCTCATTTTCACCAGTGGCACTTTTGGCCCAACAGAATCCTTGCAATGCAAATAAAGGCAGATGGTTGGCTTTGGACACACAGCTTTTATATTCAGAGCACAGTTTGTGAAGATGTGAAGGCAGAAATTTCAGATATTTCTCTCAATAAATGCAGATGAAAATTACTCACTGCAATTTGCCATATTTTAGGTGTAACTTCTCCTGGGGGCCTGATGAGACCATTCCAGTGTTTGGAGACTAGCCTCAAAGTTAGACTGGTGCTCTTCATTCGTATTCTGCTGATGCCAAAGAAGCACAGTGAGAAGCTGACGCAACAGCAAACATGCACTTCCCTAAAATTATCACATTTAGTGTGATTCCCATAATAAAAGCATAAGCCAGCATGGGGAGCCTCTTTCAATTTACACAGAGAGACTTGGGGTCTCCTGACAGTCAGAACAGAGCCAATGTTTCTGAGTAAACTTTGTTAGGAAAACAGATTAAAAACTCCAGAGGTTTAGCTAAATCTTATACAGAAAAACACCTTGTTACCCTTCTGATTTAGAATCATCATTTCGTGCCAGTGAATAATACATATTAAGTGCTGGGGAACAGCAGAGTTTGTGTGATGATATTTTTAATTTCAACAGAAATATGCAAAATTATCTCCTCTGATCAGTGTTATTATTCCTGGGACTACCTGCGCAATAGTTGCTACAGTGAAGTCTGGATGGCTCTTTAATGAGTTATTTACTGAAAATAGTAAATTCTCACTATGCAAATTCTTCTGATTATACACATTAGCTTTGTCACATTGATGGACCTCTGAAATTTTGTCACTTGTAGAATTAGGATTCAGTTTTTAAAATAGTACAGGTAAACCCCTGCTGCATTTCAGTGTAAGGAGAATACTTCTTTAAAATACTACTTTCTTTAAAATCTGCTCTAAAAATCTACTCATCTTGTTGGTCATCATTTATAGAATAATGAAAGGAGCTAAAACCCTTCCTATCTGGGATGGATTTGCAACTTCACATTTACATTATTTTCTAACATTGTCCACGTATTTACCTCCATTATTATTTGCAGGTAGCAGTGGTAACTGCTTCAGTGAGCCCCTTTGTGTTGCTCCTGTGGAGCAGGGCCTTTGAGCTCAGGAGCAGATGGACACACAGTGATGCTTCGAAGCCTGTCCAGAGAGGTGGTTACCCCTCGAGCCCAGACTCATGGCTGATGTCACTTCATAGTTTCCTTGACCTGTGAACAGGATTACCTGGATCAGAGAAGGATAACTCTGGGTTACAAGACCAGGAATTCAGGTTTTATAATCCCCTGGAAATGTGAGTGCCACAGGCAGTCTGACACAGTTGCCTAAATGTGATGTGTGGCTGTTGTCCCAAAGATCAACCACCCTACTGTCCATTTTCTGTAGGCAAAAGAGAAGGACAATTTTCTGATACATTACCACCTACAGCTGCTGCTGAATTTTGTCTTGTTGTACCCTCTCCTAAACCCTGTCTTCCCCTCAATCCCAGCAATCCCCTCTTTCTGTCCCAAAGAAGAGTTAGCCTCCCAGCTGTGCTGCTAGGACTGTATATTCATCCAGACAACCTGTTCATCCTCACAACCTGAAGCTAATTGCTATGTGTGGATTCTGCTGGGGGCTGGAAGTGAAAATCAAAGCCACATTCCCATTCTCCTCGGATTCTTACAATTTACCTTTTTAGAACTTAATTTTATTTGACCCCTGAAACAATGTTACTGTTTCTGACAGTTAAACTTTCCAGTGTGCTTGCTCCATATATTTTAATATCTTGTTACTTCTGATAGAGAAAAGCTAAAATTTCATGCCAGATACTGATGGTGATGAGAGGTCTTCTAAAGAAAATTTGATTACAATATAGACACAATTACCTCTATTATCAACAACACAGCTTTCTAAGCTACTACTGGTAATAACTAAGAAAAAAAAATGGAAAATCAAAGTGTACAGCCACTACCACATACTTCCTGCTCCCTCTCTATCCAGAAAAATGTGGATTTCTTACGAGAAGCTCTGTCTTCCTTTACTCCAAGGCAGTGTGTCAGTAATGGGTGACAAAACCCAATTACTATGAAGCACTTTTCCCCCAGAGTATCCTGGGTTATTAAGTTGTGAGTTGCCTTGAAGGTTTCCACCCTGTAAAAGACGGGGTTAAATGCAGGGTTTGAGACAGTTGCATTCAAGAGGGTTGGGGAAGGAGTAGATCTTAATGTACAGCTGATGACAATCTTGGCTCATTCTTTGGAGGCAATATGATCCGGACAGGCTGAGGTCATTATTGTACAGGCAGGTAGCGAGCGATTTGCCACGCTTTTAAGTCAAATTCATAATGCTCAATATTTCATATGCAGCAACAGAAAAAAATCCAGATGATTTCCTGAGCGAGTTGTTAGGATGTTTCACAGATGGTGTTAGAACGGAGACACTGAAATCGCTTGCCTAATGCAATTTCATTACTAGAAATTTTAAGAACATCCCATCTCAATTTACTCCTGCGTCTCAGATACAACTCTTCATTTAGTTATTTGAAACTAGTTTATTCAAGTTTGCAGTGACTCTGGGACATTTGCACAGCAATGTCAGATGCTATCTGGGAAATAAGTAGTACATTTTCAGGCTCTGAAAGTAATTTTTGATGACACCCTTAAATCAACTTCATGGTCAGTTTTCTCATTTTGAGCAAGAACTGGGATTCCATTGTGATAACTGAAGGCTGCATGTTACTTGATCTACGGTAATGTAGAATAATTACTAGTCCATTGCACTTCATTACACTACTGTAATAGGCAGCAGGTCAGTGTTTGAGCTACAGCTGCTCTGAAAATTGAGCTGACACTGATACTATGATAGACGTGATAGCAAAAGGCTCTCATGCAAATTGTTGAAATTAGCTTCCACTCAATGGGTTTTGAAATGCAATACATGACTCTGATCAGGACACCTGGGTTTGACTAACATGGGTTTTTTTCTTGGATACAATGCAATGGTCCTGAAATAAATTAATTGGTCAAGGCAATAAGTCTTATAAAAGGTCACAGAAATGCCAGAGGATTCTAAATACCACAGAACTGCTGGACTCTGGCTAATACCATTGTCTGACATGTCATTGAAGGCTATCTGATGGCAATTTTACTTTATTTTATTTAGGTGGTTCTCACAATCATTTGCAAATGTTCTGTCCTATATTCGCAGGACATTTCTTTGCGTATGACATCCCTACTTTTTATCACTGCATTTAATTTATCAAGCCTTCAGATGAGGGTGGTAGGCAGAGGCTATGAATAATGAGGCATCTTCCTATAACAGCTGGCTGGAATCTCTGAATTCAGCTGGCTGCTGCACAGAAGGATCCCCTGTGCAATCAGTCTTTAGAGAAGCACGGGATGATCCTTACTTCAAGTGAGAACCTCATTATGAGGTCTCTGATGAGCACTCAGGCTAATATACCACAGTATGTTTGAAACATTTCTTACTTCTATTTAAAAATAGAATGTGGGTGTTTTTAAGGAAAATGAAATATTTTTACCTGGGAACATTCATTTAATCAGACTGCCCATTTCAATAAATTGAGTTCTGCTGAAAAGCAGTTGTCCAAGCTGACATACCACCTCCCCACTGGAGGGAACGCTTACCAATACTTACAGAAAAAAACTTGACCCATGGAGAAAGAAATTTATAGCCAAAGCAAATTGTTTTATAGAAACACACACACATTGCCCTTGCTGTCCCTCCGCGTTGGAGCCCGCCTAGCTACACACTGTGTCTCCAACAGTTCAGTACCTCCACCTGCTCTGCAGTGCAGTGAACTCCACTGTGGGGTGCATTCCCCTGTGTCCCCAAACAGCCTTGAATCAAGTTGGGGATCCCTAGAAGGCACCTTCTTTGCCTCCGAGCTAAGACACTACATTAACTGTTGTGTTTCAGCCTCTGGCATCTGCTGTTTACCATGATTTAGCCAGGAGCCCCTTTTTCCTTTTTTTTTTCCCAAAAGATGCTTAAGTTTGGAAGGAATCCTTCAACACCTGCCAGTGCATACTTAATGAATAACTGTGCTGCTTTTTATATATGTTGGAATCATTTTAAGTGATGCCTTTGCTGAAAAGATTCTCTTGACATTTGTATTTACTAGCTTCAATGCCTACACAAAGGGGTATGGTGAAAGTAGGCACAGACAGCTGAAATCTTACCCTGTCAATGCACTGTGCACTGCCTATAGATTGTGTGGTTTTGTCTGTATCTTTCCTGGCCTCCTGGGGGATTATGGCTAGAATGGACTATCACTATTTGTTTGAACTCTTTATAAATTAATAAAAAAATCAATATGTGTTTGTAAATGCCAGCTAATCACAAGTAGCTTTGTACAAATTAGAGAAAGGATATAAGAAGAAAGTAAATGGACAATGCCTGTGAGGGTGAAAAAGTCAACACTCAAAGTTCATCTGCTACCTGAATGATTCCAGATGCACTCAGGCTGTTCCTATGGCTTTGTTATTCATGAGAGATGGAGGAGCAGGGAGAGAGCAAAGCAAACATAGCCCATGCTGTATGGGCAATGAATACAAAGAGCCACTAAGCCACGAGAGTAGGAACTCTATCAGATGCAACACGAATGATGGAAAATTCTTCTTCTGGATTTCAAAATAGAAGAAAAAGCCCCAAAACATTATTTAAAACACCAAGATTTCTGGATTCATATCTGGGAAGGAATTACCTGTCAGATCCAGACTCGTTGCTTTTCTACCTCAGGAAGTACTTTTCTGGTTTACCTATGGTAACTGTGGTTTAGTTTTGTTAGTCAACAGCATCCATGAGGTGGGATTCATGGCCACTATACTGTACAGATATTAGAAGATTGAAGTGTTGCCCCCGAAAGGTACACGGGCATCTGTGCAGCATGAAAACATTTCTTTTCCTACGTACAAAACAATTCTTTGTGAAGGGATATTCCTCAGTGTTACCATGTTCAAAGAATGATAATCAGACAGAAAATGGAAACACATCATGTCATCAGCTGGTAACCATCAGCTTTGTTTCATCTAATTCAGTGAGATCCCACAGAGCTGTCAGTACATTTGCTGCCAAGTGTCAATCCCTTACAAGAAAGGTTAAGTTGTATGAAGCTAAACTGATGGAGCTCAGGGTGAGGAAGCAACCTGGGATCTACGCATCACGCAGACTTCATGCAGGAGGGAACAACTGGGTTCCTGGAATATCAGATCAACTGGGAAATGAGGGACAGTTGTAAGAAGTCCTAAACCCTTTATGCTTAAGCCTGCTTGGCTGCTCGCCTCCTCAACCTCTTTTGCTACTTAGCAATGGTATCACCAGCAATTCAGTGCAGTAAGAAGTAGCAGGGACTTGCTGTCTAAAATATCAATGTTTATTTACTTAGCCTGTTAATGGACCAGGAGGGATAAAGCAAAACAGCTCTGTATAGATATCCTCTGCATCTGAAAAAATAAACATTTCCTGCTCTGAGTTTTGTGAGTTTTCTGTTTGGCAACAGTTTTGGTTGGGCTTGTGTGGTTATGTTTGTTTGGGGGTTTCATTTGTTTGGGGGTTTCGTTTGTTTTTTTTTTCCTCATTTTATTTTTCCCTTCTTTTTTTGGTTACTATTGTTTACTGGTGTTTCCCTAATGGCAAAATACTGTCTGAGCTGCTCTGGGAGATGTTATGCAAGACTTCCCTGAAGCTTCAATCCACCTGCTTTTGCTGTGAAAAGCAGTTACAAAAAGCACTTTCCAGCACCCACAGGCAACCCTGTGAACACATCCAGAAAACTTACTGGATTGGATAAGTTTCTGTTTCCATGTACTTCTTTTTCTCACAGTAGGCAGTAGTGTTTATTCTCATTTCAAATTACCAATTGAAGCTTTCATCTAAAATATGAGGGACATTACCAAGGTATTAGTAGTTAAGCTGCTTTGTTAATTACAGCCAGGCTCCTCTTTTTCCTGCTTGTCAGTTCAGCAGCAACAATGGTGCCAAATGGCTCTCCACCCACTCCGCATCAGCAGCTTGTGTTCACACAAGTATCTCTGCTGTCTGAGATTTCCAAGTGTTCTTCCAACTACTGGACAGGCTGAAGCCCTGCCAAGGTCATCAACACAAGGTCACCCAACAGAGGAGCCTCTGCAAGCTGAACTCGCCATCCATTCAAGTGGAAACCTTTGCAAAGTTCTGATCATCCGTGACACCTAACTCATGCCTTCTCCAGGTGCACACACTTCTTTTGACATAAAGGGACTTGAGCTTTACAACACTGTCAAGATTTGTGTCCATCCTGAATTTATAAAGGGGCATGATTATCTTTGTGCTCTTCTCTATTTCTTTCCTCATTATACCCAGCTTTCCATTTGTTTCAACGTGGTCTGGCATTAAGATTGTATTTCCAGAAAATTTCTCCTTATGACCCTAACTCCGTTTCTCATGCTTGCAGACAACCAGGACTCCATTTAAGTACATGCAAATTTAAGTCTTCTTCCATATTCACCACACTGGATGCAGCAGAGTATTCACATGTAAGAGGATGGGAATTTTGTATGGTACTGCCATCTCCCATATTTGGAAGACTGAAATAAGTAATGATATAGACTTCACCAGTGTAACGAGCATTTTGGGTTCTTGCTTTTACAGACTGCAAACATTTCTCATGGAAGTTACAATGCAATTGTCTGCAGACCACATCTGGTCTTTCAGAAGAGATTGACTTAGTGATTTCAGTATCTTTATACACAATGGTGTTTCCTATTTCTCGGTTATACTTTTAAAGAAAGCTCACACACAAAAATGAAAAAAAAAAAAAAAAGAACAAACTAATCTTTCAGGGCCAAAAGATAGCTAAGGAAAAAAACAAAGCCAATGTATTTTTCCCTTCTGTAATTCTGTTTGTGAGTAGAATGTAAATCGAGTTAGCTGGATAATTTGCTAAAACCCATGGATGCAATAATTCTTATGTTGTTCTAACAGAGAAAGAAAGTAGAAAATGTTACAGGGAGAGACAATATGCAATTATGTATGAATACTAACACCCTAAGGGACAAATTACCAACAATGACAGTAAAATACTGCAGATTTCTTTTTGTGCTACACTATAATTGACTTATACTCTGACGAGAAGAAACAGCTTAGCTTTGGAGAAAAATTTAAAAATACAAGCTATGCATTTGCTGGAAAGTATAGAGTCACTTTGTTTTTCCACTTTGCTTTACCTGTGATATAGACTGCATTCCTTTATTATTAACTTATATATGTAACTTGATTTGAGACAATTTTTTTTTGTTCTCTTTTCAAGAAATCATTAATCATTCTTAATGGTATTAATTATGTGACTTCAATTATTTAATCAAACTTAGTCAACACATTCAATGCAAACACTTTTAAAATTGCATGTGGGAAACCTCTTTGTTGTTTAAGTGGAGGAGAAATAAATCTTTCTCTAATGACTCACATGAGCTGAGCCTCGAGGGGCCGTTCCCGTCCATCAACGCTACACCTTGTAGAATCTGCTGCGTGGCACAGGAGAGCAGTAGCTGATGTAACCTGATAAGCAGCAATCTGCAAACACCAATCTTGGGGCAGAATCAGGACCTTAATTTGAATTGTATTGTTAACCTCAAGGAAGATTAAAGAAACACAGTCAAGGTTGGCTGCTCAGCATCCAGGGTGCTTTTTGAGTTATATTTTCAAGGTCCACATGATTAGTTTTCAGAATCCCCCCTACCCACTGCATAAATGCTCTGTTTTGCTTTTGTAGTGTGGTTAAGGAGTTGAAAAAGGTGTTTTGTAAACGACCATGTATTTTACATTTATGGATGCAATGTTATAGATGCAGGGTACCTGGCTGTGACTACAAGTAAGGTCTCCAAAGAGTACTTAAGAAAACAGTCAACACAAGCAAAGAGAGTAGTTTTCCTTGCAAATCAATTTTCATAGAATCAATGAATAACTCTACTTTGAAGGAACCCCTAGGATCATCACGTCCAAATCCCTGCTCCTTTCAGAACTACCCACAACTGAACATATAACTAAAAGCATCTCTAGTCTATGCATATCTCTCTGAAAAGCCTCTCTACCTTTGAGGAAGTCCACAGCTCCCCCTACTTTAGTATCACCAGGAAACTGCCCTAATGTATAGTTGACACCTACATCCAGATTATTAAATGTTAAAGTCACCGGCCCTAAAACTGACCCTGGGCAATGCCACTGGTTACGGCCACCACCCTGAAGACAAAAATGAAAGTATATGAGCCTGATGTGTCAGCCATTTGTTCACCATCATATAATGGACTCATCTAGCTGCATGCTGGACATTTTGTCCAAAAGGATACTCTGAAAAACTGTATCAAATGCTTTGCTAAAATAAATTAAAAAGCCAAACCACATCTACTGGCTTGAAAGAATCAAGCCATCTTGAAGAACCACAGCTGTGCTCTTGGAGAACAGAAGAATAGATTCACACTGTGATAGAGCCACGTTTGACTTTTTGTCTCCTTGATATTTTCAAGGACAGTGTTTCTAAAGGGTGGTAGAAGAAGAAAGGCAAACACATTTTACACCATTAAAGACAATTAAGTTCAAATTAACTACAAAGGTTTTGCACTGCAAAATTAGGAACCACCTTATGTAATATCCAATGGAAAATAGAAATTGTCAGGGGTTACTCTAACTTGGGGAGGAAGAAATCATTGAATGTTGCATAGCCAGGCTCATTACATTCATTAATTCTGTTTCCTGGCTCAGCATCCATCGTTATTGGTGGAGAAAAAAAAAATAACAGCTTGCATAAAAGATCCTTTTGAATCATATTCTGACAGCAGAATTTGCAGAGGAGTGATATTGATGGTACCTCACACACCACCTAGAGATGTCATATTACTTAATTCAGCTGTTGTAAAACTATTCCAATCAGAACTGAAAAACATACAATCATCTGGGAGAAAATGAAGGGATAAGCAAATTCAATGGATAAACTAGAGAGAGCATGACTTGACCTACGTACAGGAAAGGGACTGAAATGTGAAATTTGGTTGCACATCTACTAATGGCTTGAACACCAAAACATCTTACCTGCTTTCTGAAGAACATTAGAGTTTGGCCAGTTGAAGTTTCTCATTTCTTCTTTCTTTCACCACTGATCAAATTTGTAATGGGTTAAAAATTTAGAAGAGGTTTTACAGAGACAAGTAAGCAAACTTATAGCTGCTCTTGCCTCTAAGGACACTAAGCATTTCCTCACTTGGCTTGACTCTCCAGTTTTAGTCAATATGCTCTTTTCCTCAGGCATGGCAAAAGATACAGCCTGATAGTAGCAGACAGCATCTGAGAGCAGATTAGAGTCAAGGAGAAACTGATACAGGTAACTTCTTCAGAACATTAGTTCTCCTATAACACTTAAGCCCTTATCAGCCTCAGGTGTCTTCCCTCTGCATTTGACCTTAAAACCCAAGGAGATAAGATCTGATGATTGTCTCCTTGGCTAAGGAAGATGTTTACCTGTTATTTTACATATGCAGTGCATATGTATTCTCTTAACTTGAAAATTATTATATCAATGCTAATAATCTGTTAAAGTCTCACACCTTCTAAGATTAGGAAGTGTTATTATCTTCATTTTACAAAGAAGAAAAGAAAATCTTTGAAAGGCCATGTGATTTATTTATTTATTTTTATGGAGGTCACTCAGGTTATGATGCACAAAGGGCTCCCCCCTGTCAAGGCTGTTCATAAGGACTCCTGCACTTCAGTGTTAAGGCCTGAGACAAACTCCAATCAAACTCTGAACTTTTAATATGCTGAGCACCTAGCTCTAAGTCAGAAGATTAATGCTGACTTAGTTATATCCAGCATGTTTAGTATCATTTCATAATTTAAAGCTGATGATAAGTGTCTGAAACTTCTGTTTTTCTATCCTCTTACTTTTGGGTGATGCTAAAATCCCCTTACCACCTGGTTAAACTGGCAAATATCAGCTTAAACACCCGTTTTCCTGATACATCTATTAATACCACAGCACGCAGCACATGCCAGGTGAGTTACTTTGAGAGGCTTGGGATAGGGATTCAGTCTGAAATGATGCTGGTGTCATTAAGAATCCTGTTTTCCCCTTTCTCACTGTGTTTGCTAGTCTTCTTACAAAGCAAACAAGCTATGTGTTTTCTGAGTACTTGTGAGAATACTGTACTTTGAATTCATCTCCAGATGCTTATACACAGCTTTGAGAAATTATTGTACTGTTTGTGCGATGCAAAACTTAAAAGAGGGCCAGCTGAGAACAGAATATTTCCCTTTCCCTCTTTCACATACCCCAAAGAGTGATAAAGATTTTGTGATAAGTCATTTCAAACACTCTCTGAGACGAGCAGTGTAGCCATTTAGTAACCCTCAGTTACAACTTAAGAAATACTTTTCAATATATACAGGCTGTATGGTCACATAAAGACTATTTAATTCTAAGAAGAATATGCAAAGACTCCACACTGGGAAGGAGTTACATGGAAAACCAAGCTTATGTGAATGAGTTGTCACTCCCGAATGAAGTCAAAGGCTGTCCAAAAGTTGTGTGAATACTGTGCTAAGTCTCTCATTTTAGAAACATTGTTGGATAACATGAGCAGATTCCAGACTAATACAGCTGCATACCCCTCTATCACACAGCAGCCAATTCCTAGAGAATTCTGCAATATAGTGACAGTAATGGAAAGCAAAATGATCTCTAAATAATGGTTTAAGATGGTTACTTGATAAAGGGCACCGCAATAATTATGATCAATGGAGCATGGATTCAATATATATTGCCCATTTAGATGCACCAGATTAGCTTAACAGCTTTCTTTAATGTTCTGAGTACTTTGTGTGCGTGTGTATGTGTGTGCGTGGTTGTGTATGTGTATATGAGAGGGACAGCACTGCACATTTTGGTGTATTGCTCATTACTTAAGATTTATCAATGCAGATGAGCACCTTGCTGTAAAGGAAAATGAAATGTAAGAGTTAGACTATCAGTTGCAAAAACAAAGTATAAAGAGTTTGATTATTTTTTTCAGTAACTATTTCATGCTCTTAGTGCAAATAATTGCAAAAGTAGTATTTGTATCTTTAAAAAATAACACACTTGCAAAAGAGATAGAAAAAGCATGCAGCTGGACTGAGTGCTTTGTGATTTCTCTGGATATGCTGAACACAACGAACACTTGAGAAGAAAGAGAGGCAGTGATGGGTTCTGACCCATACAAGGAGGGTCTAGGGATCCTTGAAGATTCCCAAGTTTCTGGTATGCTTCCAAGGATGAAAATGCAAGCTTCAGAAATAAAATTCTCTGTTAATTTTCAAAACCCAGAAGTGATTAAATAATGACTTCTATGATTAAATAATAACTTGTAGGACAGTTACAGTGCCTAAATATTTTAGTCACTGAATTTCTGTGGAAGGTCATCTGTCAGGTCCAGCGTTACATGGAACTGACAGTTGGGCTTTGTCATGAGGTTATATAATATGCTTTGGTCAAACAAGTGCCTTATTTACATAAATCTAGTGCACAAGTCACTGTCCATGTTAGAGCCATATGAATGCCTCTTGGGTCCTCAAAAGATGCTGTTGTTCTTGTAGAATCACAGAATTTCCTAGATTGGAAAAGACCTCTAAGATCATCCAGTCCAATCATTAACCTCACACTGAGAAGACCTTGACTAAACTGTATCACTCAGCACTATGTCTGCACAACCCCTAGGGATGGGGACTCAGCCACTTCCCTGGGCAAGACATTCCAGTGCCTGATAACCTGCTCGGTGAAATAATTCTGCCTCATATTCAATCTAAACTTCCCTTGGCACAATCTGAGTCCATTTCGTCTTGTTCTATCACTTGCTACTTGGGAGAACAGAGCAACCCCCACCTCTCTACAACTTCCTTTCAGGTAGTTGTAGAGAACGATAAGATCCTTTTCTCCATGCTAAACAACCCCAGTTCTCATACCTGCTCCTCATAAGACATGTGCTTTAGACTCCACCAGCTTTCTTTTTTTATTTCACCTTACTTTTGCCTGAGAAACTGAGGCAAAAGTGAGATGATTTTTTTCCAGAGACACACAAGCACTGGTTGAGCTGGGAACAGATGGTCGAGTTCCCACTTTCAGCCTTGTGTCTAAATGTTGCCATATGTTGCCTCTTATTATGCAATGAAATAACCAGCAGCTAGGTTTTGTTTCAAACTGAGGGAGGACATAATTTTTGTGTCATAACTTTGTCAAATTTAGGGCTATATTTTGACAGGACAGAGAAGTGCAACAGCAATTGTCACAGCCAGTATTGGACCTCAGTGACTGAAGAAGGAAGGCTATTTGAAAATTGTAAAGTGAATACAAAATCTGAATATAAAGGCTCCTAAATGTGGATATATAAAATAAATAAATAAATAGACAACAAAACCAAACAAAAAGCAACCCAAACCCTCACACTAAGGTTTTGGAGATCTTGTTCTTTGTTTTCTCTGTGCGGGTTTGGATTTGTTTGTTTAAGTCTATATTAAAAAATGCTGCATCAAACTTTGAGTGGGTTCCTAAGATGTCAGTCTTGATGAGAATGTATACAAGGTATATTTTTCCATATATTGCAATGTATACAAAGGAAATCCCAGTCAGCTGTCACCTAGCAAGCGAGCCCCCCCGCTGGAATGCATCACAGTGCTGTGCACCACCACTGAAAGCCTTGAGATGAAAAGCAGTTCTGCAGGGGTGATAAAATGCACCACGTCCTGTCCTGATGGTGACGTAATTCTTCACGGAGATCAGTTCAAGAATCATGACCGAGGACAGACGTGATGATTTCATCTCAGAGCTGCAGCGGGATAGGATCTGAATGAAACCCGCCGGTGTATTTAGGGAATGTCGCCAGGCACGAGCCTCTTAAGGCATTCACTCCAAAATAATGGGCAAAGTGAATGAATGTGAAATGCAATGCTTTAACTGTAGCACCACACGCTGGCTCTGCTGCCTGAAAAATGATGGCGATTGGTGAAATGATAGTAATGTGTGATATACAAATATTTTGGGTGAAATATATAATCAGTTAATTGGTTTATTAAATTATAAAACCTTTGTTTGCTTGAAAGAGCAATAAAACTAACTGACTAAATGAATATTCGCCCCTTTGAAGACTTCTTACATTAATTATGTTTATGCATCACTTGCAGCAGTTATGTCAGACAAAGGAAGCTTTATCTTTATATGCCATAGCTACATTGTATTGTGGTACAAATGATGGCACCGACTTTGTGTCTACATAATTACTGAAATCTTATCCCTTTTGTGTTTGCACATCATTTTCAGTTTTTTGGAATAGTTAAACTCCATTTTACTTTTTAATAACATTTTAGAAATCATTCTGATTCAGGTAAACAGAATTTGATTGCTTTGATGGATTGAAAATGGTTAGCTCAGCCAGAGCTTATTTGATTTGTTTCTTCAGGGATTACAAAGAATAGGATTTTATCTATGAACTGACAAAAGAGGCAATCTCTGCATTTTTGCCTATGAAATAGCAGATCCACTAAGCCATTGCTCCTTCACATAGTGAATGTATTAGTCACGGGGTTGCTTTTTATTTATTTTCAAAGTTTTTCTTCCACGATGTATGGGGTGTCAAGCTCCTTTGTTCTTAAAAAAATTAATCTGGAAAAATAATACTGTCAAATGGAGTTTGGGAGGATTCAATAACCCATTAGAATTAAAGTAGATTTTAAAACCAAACAAACTCTTTCTCACCAGTAACGGACATCTTAGACAAACGCTCTTCAACTAATGCAATGGATTTAAGTACTTGAATGCTAATTACCTGCCAAAGTTCAGGCTGAGAGTTCTCCTGTGGGTTTCCTGAGAGCTCAGTCCCTGACCCAGTCAGATTATGTGGTTTTTCTGGTACCGCTCTTCATTTTATCCTGTGTGACATGACATTTGCAAAGCAGACAGCATCGAGAAAATGTCAATATATGGTATAGAGATGATACAAGACACCCCGAATAATGTGTTTGCAATTGCTCTTACATTGGCCAGTGCATTCACTGAATCTCTTCAGAGATGCTGCTGACTGCCTGGAGCCTTGGGCACGCTGGGTTTAGGTCACGGGTGAACAGATTGTAGCACGATGCTCAAAAAAAGCACCAAACAGTTTTTCAGGGAATTTGTAATTTACAAGCTCAGTTTTTGTCTCACACTGTCTTAGGGAGGAAAAGCAGAAATGTAAAGTTGGTCCTCACTCTGAGACTCTGCAGCCAGAAGCTTTTTTATCCAATAACCCTCTGGCATTATTTTTAGGGTTTCTTTCCCTTTATTTCTGCTTGTGGTAGTGAGTACAGAGAAGTTTAGTCATTCAGTGGGCAAAATGTTTAAGTACACATTCAATTTGCAGCAAGAGCTACCTACTTGCTTAAAACAAGTTTTCACAGGCTAGGACCTTGTATTCTGGCCATTTCCAGATGTCATCCCTATGCTCTATCGGAACCCAGCAGGATTTCCTGTGTGCACTACAAAGCTCAGTTAAATTTGATATCATATACAGTCTACTCTTGAAAAAGTCCCTTAACAGGAATGTTCTTTCTCAATGTTTCCATTTCTGGCCAGACATGATGGGAACTGTATAGTGTGCTACTTCTGTATCATCCCCATTAAGTATGAGGTTTTAGATTTGCTCCGTGAAACTTAACAGGCAGTTTTCAAGTGCTTCATCTGAGAGGACTAGCTAGTGAAAATCAGGATTGGTCCATTTTCTCCTCTGATTTGGACCATCTGAAGATTCATCCCAGTATTGGGTTGTTTCTCTTTCCTTTAATACACAGATACAGGAAAAGCTGATTCTGGTGACTCAGGCTCTGGAAGGCAGTTTTGAGGAACATGTACACAAGCTGCTCTAGGAAAGGTCAGCTACATCAAACATGTGTCACTGCACTCACAGCTCTATCCTCAACAACTTATTGCATCCTAAGACAGCCAGAGATGACACAGGATGGTGTGCAGTTCAGAAATGAACACATGGAGACTTGGCACACCCAGGGCTCTCATTCCACTGCTTCTGTTTTATTTCAGCTAAATGCTGAATGCTCTCTTTCCAAGGTTAAACATAAATAATTAATTTTTTAAAACTTTTTTTAGAAGAATACTCATTCTCTTGTTTACAGAGGGCAGAAGTGTTTCATATACCTCGGTTTTATAATTAGGTGCCTTCTTATGCTGATTTATGACTTATTTTGGCTTTAACTGGTCTGTGCTTCTGACAGCAAAAATGATAAATCGTACTCCCTTGTAAGCTTCAAAGAAATGCTGATAATCTGTGATGCCTGATCCCAAGACCTGGCAGCAGAACACTGGAGGAGAAAACAGTATGTTGAGCAACACTGTTAAAAACCTACCCAGACTACTGGGGTAGCACTCAGACCTCTAACAGCATCTCTGACATTGAACTTCTGTCAAAACTGTTGATGAGGCTTTGTCTTCCCCACTGCTACCAGTATTCAGCAGAGGCTGCTGCTTCTGTCACAGAGGGAGGAGGGAACCCTTATGGTCCCATTCAACAGCACTTCTCCCACAGCATTCCTTGCACAGGGAGTGAGAGGTTCACCATGAAAGAGTTAAATCCAATTGCCTTTTCAAAAGCAACAGGCTTGATCATGCACTTTATGCTGTTTTACAAGTCCAGGTGAGCTCATTCATGAACATCAGTCAGTTCATTGCCAGCACTCTGAACTCCCTCTGCTTTAACCTGAGATTTGAGTTGCATACTTCTTGGGCTTAATCCCGTATTTAATTAAGGGAAGGTCATGATGAGGGTCAACTAGACTAGTGAACTTAATCCGAGACCCACAGGTTATACAATAGCTGCTTTGGGGAGGTATAATTGTAGATAGGAATCAAGAGAAGAAAAGACAATATAATTGAACAAGTTATACGATAAAGGAGGAGGGGGAAAGCAGGATTATGTTTTTATTCAGACTGTATGGCACTGGATGCATATTACAAGAGTAGCCACTAGATAGCAGAATGGGCATGGTGCTCTGATACTTTGTTGGGCCAAGTGCAAGAAAAACACCACCTCAGTTCCAGCAAATGCAGTGTGTGTAACTGTGTTCAGATAGTACCACCGTTTCATAGAACAGACTTTTAAGATGTGATTTCTTATGTTGACTGATGCTGCTCTAAACTTAGCCCGAACATTTTTCTCCCAACATGCTGAAAGATGACCTTGTTTCCCAAACAAGTGATCAACCCTGACTTTTGTTGCAGGGAAGACCTTATTAATGAGTGAGCTGATCATTAGCCCAGGTTAAGGAAGCACCACACCATCAAAAGTCAGCCCTGCCTGCCTGGTGCCCAAGCAGAGTCCCCACCAGCCAGCCACAGCAAGCCGGAGACAGAGCCAGGACATTACTGTTGCACCCTGGCTATCACCCAGGGTTTTGACTGGAAACTTCTGACACCTCAGTCATTGAAGTTAGAAAACTTTTCTGACTTTCTCCCCCTGCACCCAATGGCAATCGGTGCCCTTTAGAGTCTACAGAGAGGCAATCTGTGCTTTTCAGGGGCTGGCACAAGGACCCCTTGCAGCACAGCATCCCGTCATGTACTCTGGTTTCTATTACCCTGTACTGATGAGTTAATGCCCTCATACTGGACTGAGCAGATCTCTGTTGCTGGGCTTGACTCCAGGAGATACCTGAACAAGGCAAGCCACAGCTTTAGAGGAAAGGGAATATTCACCACAATCAAACTTCATGTTCTTTTATTGCTGGCTGAGTTGCTCTTTAAGCAGTCCTTCTCTGTGCCTCCTGTAGTCCAGGATCCCGACAAAGTCAGCTGCTTTATCACAAATTATCTGAATGGAATAATGATTAATCAAAAGTTGTCAGTAAAAACCCTTTACCTGGTACTCTAGGGTTACACTCCAGGTTAATTAGACTATGATAATGTTTCTGAAAGGCTCATTTGGTTGTCCGTAGGATATCGTTTGAACCAAACCCAAGAAAGTAATGGTCCTCTTATTCAAACTTATTAAGCATCTTCAAACTGTTGAGTAAGGAGAATTTCAGCTGGGTTCCCACCTAGCTGTGTCTCTGATCAAGCAATAAAAAGCTGCTGAAGCATTGCAGCTATCTCAGTCTTGATATGAAAGTTTCATTCATGACCTTACTGAGTTTGATTTATGTCGCAATACTTTAGCAAGACCTAAATTACAAATGTCATTTTTACATACAGATCAAAAATTTTCTGAGCATTGGCTGCTGGATGGGCTCATCCAGTCCCCAGAACAAGTGTTTAAATCTTCAGGAGCTGGCTGGGGCCCCTCTCTAAGTCATAGGAGAAAAAAAGGCACTCAGAGAATTTACAGTGCTCCATGTTTTGTACCACAATGTGGCAGCCTCACCTGATGACTCAAACCCTCCTCTCTAATTCCTATGCAGTGAGACCTGCTTGGGAAAGTCTAGAACTTAATTATGTAAAAACATTCCAAGATACCAATAGTAATTGATCCTCATTACAGATTCAATTTGTCTGCAATTGTTTTAACTAAATAACAGAGCTGTTTTTCAGTTACAGCAAATGAGGGAAGGGAGGGTGGAGACTTAAACAAAGATACACTTTCTAACATATTGCCTCAAGGGGGAAACAAGATTTTTCCAGGGAAAAAAAAAAAATGTTTTAAAGTAATTAGCTCCTGGGCTGAGATATTTTCAGCCTGCTGTGAATTTTTATGACAGTGCTGTTAGACCGCTGAAAATATGGCTTTCTAGTTTATCTTGCAGAATTTTAACTATGATGGGTAAGTAATACTGCAGGAGTATTAATGATATATCTGTAGCTATATATACACATGCATATACATCCCCCCAGATTTTATCCTGTCTCTTGCAAAATCTGAACCAAGCCTCTTGTGCCCAGTGAAAGAATGAACTATATTGCGCTGCCTGGCTCTTTACCATTTTATCTGTTTAAAAATGAAAAAAGCAAGGAGGGGAAAAGAGGATATCTCTGTTTCAAGTGTGTTGCTCAGTGAATAAGGGATCTGGTGGATCTCAGAGAATCAGTTTTCAGTGCCATCTCACTGTTTGCCTATGGAGCAGGTGTATTTCCTGTCTCAGACTTAGTCTCCTGCTTTGCACATTGGGGATAATGATGTGGAACTTACTGGCAAAATGCTTGAAAGTGGAGCCAGAGTAAGACCAAATGCTCTTATTTGATATAAATCATGTAATCCTATCTAACAAAAAAAAAAATGTCGTGTTGGACCCTCTCAGGTACCCAGTCCATTCAGTACTGAGCTGCAGCCGTTTTGCCAAGAAGCACTTGTCACCCCCAACGTGTTCTGATATCCTTTGCCAAAGCTCACCTTGGTCTCTGCTGAGGTCAGTGATGCTCAGGCATCCTCAGCCCTCAGTCCGTGTTTCTTCCCACGGTGTGAATCCAAACTTTGCATACAGAGTAGGGGTGACTCAACTTTCTCTGTGTCCCATCAGCAACAGGGCTGCCGGGGCGACTGGAGCTGCTCTTTGGAAGTATTTCACATTATGCTGAAATCTAGGCAAGAATAAGAGTAAACATAACAATTATCTTTTGTTTTCCGACAAACCAACAAGCAGAGTCCAATTAAAGAAACAAACAGGTGGATCAATCACAGCAGAGCCTTTCTCCTAGGAGAAGAGATTTCACTCTATCCGTGCTCACCAGTTCATATGAAGTGCAAGCCTGCAGGAGACACCAAACATCTCCAGCCTAAATGAAAGAACTGTAAGGAGGAAATAATACTGTCCTGCCTGTGTAATTAGAGAAGCTGACGTGTGAATCATTGTTATAACGAGTTTAATTATAAACATGATTAAATAGGCAATTAGTGTATATTCTTCCCCAGATAAACAAAATTAAATTCCTGCAATATTAACATCTTCCACGAGGTTTATTATTAGATTACGGTGAGTCATGTGGTACAGGAACATTTTCGTGTCCTGTATTTGTCGTGAACAAACACCAGTTTTTATTTCCACTTGACCAGATGTGAAGGACAATATTTGCTGCTCCTCTAAACCGCCAGGATCTCTTGAAAAGCGGCATCCCATGCATTTTAAAAAATGCATCTTCTAAAGCAAGCTACAGACAGTACAGGCTTTCCAAGTTTATCCAATGACAACTCACTACAGCTACGACTGACGATCGACAGAAGCACAAGGGTCCAAGTGTACACGAGTCCTAGGCAGGCAGTTCTTTGTGCTCTCCTCTGCCTGCCAAAGCTGCTGGTATGCTCCTCGAGTATCAAAACAAGAGCATAGCAGGGTCAATGCTCTGAGGAAAAAGTGCTCTGGGGATGAAACAATTAAATTCTAAGTAAAATGAACAGGATTTTTCTATTGAAAGATACAAAGTTTTTTAGTGAGTATATTTTACTTTCTGGCATGTGTATCTCCAGTGACGGCCTATCAAGAAAGACAACAATACCCTCAACATATAAGCAGTTCTTTATCCATGTAGCTCCAGAAACTTATATAAATTTTAAATACATATAAACAGCCTTTGTCTTTTTAGTGACTAGTAATTTAAGGGTGTTCTGTAGGTAGAGAGAGAAAATGCTGAGCGACCATCTCTCTGGAAACCAGGTCCCTGTGAGAAGCCTCCAGTTAGGGATGAAAAATCATGAACTAATTTCAGAAAGCCCCATAGCTCTGTTTTTCAGATGAACCTGGTAACAACAAACTGGTTGAAACTGGTTATCAATTTCAAAATGACTTGCACTTTTGTTTACAGCACAGTCCCTGACTGTTACTACTTTGCCTTTCCTTGAGGATATAGTTTCTGTTTTCCCAAGTGTCTAAGGAATTTAAAATTCCATACATTTTCCCATGCTTCCTAGACAACTGGTATGGGATTTCTCAGCAGTCACTGATTTAAAGGTCTCCAGTAAATGTTAAAAGGAGCTACATATATTCTTTATTTGTCCTCGCCCAAGCTCACATTCTCTTTACGTGTGAAGCTTTAGGGGCAATTGATTAAAAAGAGGTTGTGGCTACAGTAACATTTAGCTGTAGCATCACATCCAATGTCATTATTCTTGACTCTTGAGATAACCCAGATTCTCTCTCTGTATCTCTTATTATTGCTCTATAAATCCAGAAAGGGTCCAAAATAAATAGATATACCAGCCATATGCATATATCTGTCTCAGCAGAAATCGATCCAGCAAATTTTCAGCAGTAGCAAAGTCTACCTCACCACCCCTGGACAGTGGTCACTGTATACTCCATTTCTGGAAAATGAGCAGCATTTATAAGGCAGACTGTTACACTGTGCAGTTAACATCTTCAGGGGTGATGGAATAAGCAAGCAGCTGGGTCATGGAATGCAGGGAAAATCTCAATTTGGATAAGAAATTGCCATAAGTAATTTTCATTCTACACCACTCACAGTCCCTCACTCTTTCATGAATGAGGCAATCTTGGTCTAACATAGCATGGCATTCACATCTCATAGGATACATAATGATGTTCCATAAAACCATACCATAAAAAATGTTGCATCTCTATCTACAGCTGTTAGTGATGCTGCAGCGTGAAAATTCTCAGGTGGATGATTTAAGCAAATGCCACCTTTCTCCCAAATAAAAGTGAGGGCCAGGTGCAACTCTGCTGATCAATGGACCCATGTCAGTCACTGGAGAGCAACACAGCAGTGCTGGGCTTGACTGGAGTGTCCATACCAGCACAGGGTTTTGTGCTGGGCACTGGAAATGAAGGTATTGCTGATCAGTGCAATGCATCAGAAGTCAGGAAAGAAGGAGAGTGTCCCTCCTTTAAGCACAGCATATGCTAATGGCTGTGCTGAGCACCAGCACTGCACGACTCCAGCACGAGCTGAAGACTGGTGCAGGTATTAACACCAGGCCCAATGCTGACCTGCTGTACAGGGATGAATTTCAGGATGAAATCACAGCCTTGCTACGGGGCCACTACAGGGATTCAGGCAAAAAGCTGATTGAATGGTCCTGCATTAAGCATGTATACAAATGTATACTGGTAATGGCTGCAAGATCAGGCACCTATTATTTTGTGAAAGAAAAAGGCAGGTGACATACTGAGATATGCCTCCCAGATGTAGACAAGAGACAAGCATAGCCCTAACACGTGAGTAAACCTGCCTGTTCTACAAACCACTTACACTTAGCGAGCCCTTTATCACATTGTCAAAATCAGCACCAGCTTGAGCTTTCTGATATCAATAGAACATTAACTTGTCTCAGGTCAACATTACCTATTAAAGAGTGGAGAGGAATTTCAGAATTCCCTGAGACATAAGCACACTGAAAAGCCAATCAAATCCCCAAATATGCTTTTCCTCAAACCTAACAGGTGTACTTTGCTTTCTCTTATTTCTAATTGAACTTCTTGGCATTCTAGTCAATGCTCTGTAGTATATTTTGGAAAACAATAAATCCTGGTAACACGAGACCTTGCTACAGTATTTCACTGTTAAATCTTTGCTGAGATTTGGGAAGAGTGTAGCAGGGTTTGTGTGCTGAATTATGGGGTGTGCAGATGAATGATTTTTCCCCCTTCACTTTTTCCATCACAGAATCAGCACATAGCAAAAAATCCCCGATGAGTCCGATTCCTACTCTGTCTGCATCTGAATGCTCTAGGACACAATGTGTTTCAAATATATTTTAACCTTCCTTTGAAAGTAAATTATTATTTGTCATTAAAGAGCATTGATATTTTATTTTATATGGCTAATTGGTGTTTGATTTTCTTCAAAATGTAATTTTGACAATAATGTGTTTTCTCCTTAAAAGCAAAGATTTTCACAGAAAAATAATTTCAGTTCAATTCCCAAAGAAAACTCGTGGCTCTTCCTGTAAAAATCTTGGTTTTAATTTAAAACTATTTTCCTAATTTCATACAAATTATAGAAAAGTAAAAATATTCTCTCAAGTATTTTTTTCATTGAAATAATCCCCTTCATTTTCACTGGAAATGTCTGGGGAAAAAACCCACCCTTGAAAGTTTCCTTCCTTTGTATTTAACATTACTTGTTTGTTTTACACCCGAATACTTTCCTGTTTACTTATTTTATCACTACTACTGTGACTTCCTGGATTGCAATCAGGATATTTTTGATATAATTAATAATATGGTATTCAGGAACTTCCTGAAGTGGTCTGAAATGACAGATTAATGAGAAATATTTTGGGAAAAAAACCCCAAAACTTGGGAAGTTTCAAATTCTCATATATATTCTTAAAGACCTATTGAAGCTTTTTTATATGATAGTGGGTTAAACATCATTGAGGTTAATCACACAAGGGCATAATGAGACAGCAAAGAGTTATCCAAGACTCTGCATTAACAATGATTAAAAACTGTGAAATTGTATTTAATAGTTTATAGTCTAAATTTTTAACTGTAAGATCATGAACAATAATTCTTTTTTATTATTTTTTTCCAATTTAACATCACTATTCTTCATGGACCAGAAAAGTATAACTCTAATGATTTTCCTCTCTATTTCTGAGAATATTGTTATGCTGCTTTAACAGAATGTCCTAAATGAACATAAGTTTCTATCACAGACTTTAAACACTGCCCAAACTTTTTACCCCAAGCTGACCTGCGAGAGCGACTATAAGCTTTTGTTCCTCTAAAAGGCTTTATGATGTCAAGAAAAGCACTAATAATAGGATGTTGGGTTTGTTTTAACTTAAGAATTTTTCTCCATTTACAGGATCATTCAAGTTCAGTCATTATTACTGGAGCTTGATCATAGCATGGCTATTAAAATGTAGCAATACTGGGAAAATAGCAAGCATTCTTTCCAAACCTGTACCCCATACCTTAGTTTCACATATTCACTGACATTTGATGTAAAAAATAGGAGATATATATATAAAAGCTTCAATTTTGCCTTTATTCTTGATAATTATACAAAAACTGTGTGGCTCAGAAGACTAGTTGCCAGCTGTAATGTACAGAAAGATACTACGGAAACCGAGAACTGGTTATGGCAGATACCTTGCCAAAGGATTGATTTAAAATCTGGAAATACAAGCAGTAAGAGAGGCCCACCAGCTAGACCTGTATCATCTGAAGCAATCAAATACTGCAAATATAAAGCAATTTAGTATTACCATTTCCAAGTGCTCCCCACAATAAGGACTCTTGTATGCCAAAGTTTAATATTCAGAGCAGAAACCACAAACTCTAACAGCAGCTTCTGGTCAAGATAGCTAATAACAGTTCCCAGGCAATGGCACAGTTGTAATAGTATTGCACAAAGCAGCTGGGGATTTACTTATATGTCAGCTTCTACATCTGAGAACTAGAAAACGATGGTGGGTCAGACATCCATTTGCTTTATATATTGATATAATTTCATCAGAATTTATGATGTGGGAATTATTGCACTGGCAAGAAATGTAATCTAACCTTCATCTCGCACAATGTAGTACCGATATTATGTTTTTGAGAGAAATATACTGACTTGTTGAATCAGATTACTTCAAGTGCATTCCTAATGGATTTCAATATTCCCTTGGATAAACCACTGCTATTTGCTTTGTATTTATTACATTAAAATATATATATATACAGAAGATAAAACCTCTTCTGACATCGTATATGCTTTCATTTTGTAGACTACAAACATACATTTGTTCATTAATTTTAATGTCTTAACTTTTCCCTGGGTAACAGTCACTGCATTTACTCAGCTACCTATATTTCAACTACACACTTTAAATGTATTAAGAATTTTAAGTCTAAGTATTGACAACTGTATGTTTTTCTCCTTCCCCTCCTGGATTAGACAGCTTGTCCTTGCATATCTGTGAGGATCACGTGGTATAATTATTAGTGCTGGGATACTCCCAAATGCCAGGGTATGCCACCAGTAATAGGTGATATATTCCAGATATTCTTTATTTTGACACCTCTAATGTAACAGAACTCCAGGGAATTTTACTGAGAGATAAAACTTGGATCTATCCTGAGGCTGCTTTATATTATGAGTCAAGAATGGGGAAAATAATAACAGTAAAAAAGATTTAAATAAAAGGAGAGGGGGGGAACTTGAGACGTAGTCCCATAAACAGCTCTGAAAAGACCTTAAAACGCCATAAACTCCAGGCCCTATCCTATAGCTGGATTGTGCCCAAGAAGGGTAATTATTTTCAACCTCATCCATATCATGAACATGCTCACTGCTAAGCCATCTTCTCCCAGGTTCTCATCTGTATATAAAAAATACTGGCAAGTGCCTGAAAGAACATTCATCACTGCTGGTGCAACATCTAGCTTGGTGAACATCATACACCGGAGCTCTTGGAACACTGTAAGTCAGGCCATCTGGAAATGGATGTGCAAGAACAGAGAGCACTATACCTGTCAGCTCTCTGCAGCCCCACATTCATTCCTGAATAAGTCACAGAAAGGGCAGGGATGCTCCATTAAAGGGGTGAAATGCTGGGCTGCAAAAGTGGAAACAAAACTTTAGAGAAGTAAAGCAAGAAAACCATCCCTTTTTTTGGCTGAAGCTTTATCCTCAGCTGTTCCTGTGCACACATTGAAGGAAGAGTGAATAGTGAATGAACACTGAAAGTGAAGGGCAGCAAATGTCTTTTAGTTGGAAATCCCAATTTCTAAAGAGTGCAGTGGTTTGTACAGTCTACACAAGCCAAAGTTTTAATGTCTCAGTATTGACACTGGGTTACTTTTTAAGTGCCAGACAATGTAAAACTTTGTAATGTGAAAGCATTTGTTAGAACATTTGTAAAAAATTCCTCTTTTGAGATCAGAAGACTGTAGCCCATCTTGTTATTCTGTTTTTTCCTCTAACATATAGAATAGACCTAGAACAACGATTTCAAGTTCAGACTCATAGGAAGTGACCAGTCTGTAGTGACTGCAGAACAACGAATGCCAGCTGTGGTTCTGAAAGGAATGACCCATTTCACTAACTCTTAAAAAGAGCATGTAGGGGATACATGTGAGCACCCCAGGCTGAGGGGGTCTGATGGACAGACAAGCTGTGCTAATGGATGAGATGAACATAGTACTTTACCATTATTCAGTGGTAAAGACATTATTAGAGAGGCAGAAGCTGTGAATGAGATGTGAGATGCTTATAAGTACAGTATTCCCTGGGCACAGGTGGCAGTGCTTCAGAATACACGTGAGGTGTCTCCTGAGATGGTCATTACTGTTCCTCTCACCTATTCATTTATCGTCCTTTGATGCTCATTGAAAAGCAGCATTATTTAACGATGCAGAGCAATTGTAACACACTGAACTCTCCAAATGTTTGGCTGGGTAATTTCCTGGTTGATTCACCACACACATGAACATCCTCTTTCCCCCTGTAATACACATATGTAGCAAATATCACCATCCAGCAATAATGAATCCTGTTCTGATAGGATTTTCCCTGGGAGGAAAAGCTCTGTGTTATGAAGCCCACTTGCCTAAATCATGACTTGTATTAAACACTGTACTTGGAAAAGGTTTCAGCCCAAAATGAAGGGAAAAAAAATAACGGTGGAGTTTCAGCATGCAGTCACGTGAATACATCTGTCTGTGTTTTACAGAGGCAAGGTTGAGGTATTACCTAAAAGCATTCATTTCAAAGCAGTGTAGTGAAGCCTGAAGGAGCACTATTTTAAAACAAATCAGTCAGCATTTTATTGGTGTCGGCCCAGCTTTGTACTAAACACTCAGATTAATGTTAAATCACAGCTCAGGAATTATTCATGAGATCTCATATAATGTAATTGCTGATTTTGGCATCAATAGTCTGTATCCCTTTATTTCCTAGATTAGCTTCCCTTCCTGAACTACTGTGTGTCATGCCAGAGACAATGATTTTATATGACATATTTAGGAAGGAGGGACCCACCTATTTTACATAAAACAACGTCTGAGGAATGTACCCTTATTGCTGAGATGCCAGTCTGTGCTGACATACTCCTGTGAGAGGCAGAGCCTGCTGGGAGACCAGAGAGCACAGCACTAAACGTCTCCTTTCAAAATGTTGACTGAATGGTTAGTTTTATTCCAAACCTTTATAAAAACTAATGAAATTACCCTTCACCTATCTTTAAGGATTAGCATTAATGCTCAGAACAAACTGCATGACTACTAATCTCTTAATGTCCCTAAAGATATGTACAAAATGAAATTTATAAATAATAAATGAAACCCAACTTTTTCTAGAAATACTGTCATCCTGCTTTTTCATTCTCTCTGTTGGAGAGTTGTGTGCTCTTGTGTGAGGTTGGATTGATATAGGGAGCTGCAGAAAGGTGCCCTTGAGCATGGAAGACAGTGAGCTCCATGCTTTCAGCTTCTGTTATTTTTTTTCCTCTAAAGACACTATCTTTTCTTTCTACAGGAGCACATTTAGGTCTAAATACCTTCAACCTCTTTCTCATTCCTTCATGCTCCAAAGACCTGTATCACATGGGTGAGCAATGGAATCCCTGAAGACACCGAGTATTTCATGCTCAGGTGGCTACATCCTGTAGCTGCCAGAAAAGGAACACTACCACGCACAGCACTTCCTCACATCCAAGTTTTCATGTAAACAAAACCAAACAGAAAACCAGATTTAAATTCTCTGGGCTGATGAGAAGAACTTGTTAAAATCTATCATAATTCATTGCATGTACTACAAGCAAAGGAGTTTCCCAAGTGAGAGACCCAACTGTTGTTCTCTTAGTTGGAATGCAAATCCAGTATCTTTCTAAATTATGACATTGGAGGGATTAGTCTTCCTGATTTTCCAGTGCCTTCAGTCCACCCACTGCACTTTCACCCCTGCTTATAGAGACTCACACTTGCATACTTGAGGATTTTAGTATCTACTTTGAAAGATGTGCTGTAGAAAATTACAGATTTTTAATTTAATGGTTAAAGATTTCCTAGGAGAGCTGGTCTCTGACCTCCATCCCTGGGGTATTTGTTTGCTCAACAAGCACACCTGAAGTGCATTTATCGCACTAGCACATATTTTAGAGAGTAGCAGACACAGAAAATATATAAATAACTCTTTCTGAAAGACTACGGCAGCATCACTTTGAACTGATTGCAATGAGCCATTTTGAGACAGAACCGGATCTGCTGAAATTAGATCACATTTTCAGCCCCTGTCATTGCAGGCCTGACACAGTCTGCCCAAGGATGCTTCCCAGGTCATTATTTCATTTACTTTTTCTAAATTTCTAAGAAATCTTCACTCGAGGAAAAGTTTCAGGGCACAGTTTTTGTCCTCTAAACTAACCCAAGAAGACTAAGACTGATGTCAAAAAGATCCTTAGTTATCAAATTGCCTAAGACTCATGTACTTATTTTTTAATTACTGAGCCCTCACAACAAAATCTGGAAATCAAAAGTAGTCATTTAGGCTTCACATCCAAAGTAGGAGAACTATATACCTTGTTCTGGGGAGGCTGCTATACATAGATCAGAGTAGGGTGTCATCATCATATCGTTCCCTCTAAAATCAGCAGCTCCCACTACATTTGTATGGATCTGGCTTGATATTTAGATTCACTGGGTCAATTCTCTCAGATGACAAATCTGGGAAAACACCTAACCTATGGATCCCAGTTGAACCTGGACATTAGGTGAGGTCTAGCAAAAATCAGTATGCAGTGCATATAGTAAAGCAGAATTTTTTGAACACCAACAACTGAGATCACATAGACACCCACGGGAGTTGATATGATCTGAAAGTCAGGCAATATGGGGTATGACAGTACAACATTGTTTCACTCCACAAGAAAATTTGGTTCATTTGGTTCTGAAAACACAACCATGGGATGAGAAAACAGTGGTGCTGCTGGTTCAGACCTAGGTTTCCAACAAAGCCTGTCCTAAAAAAGCGTTTGTACAAACTGTTATAAGACAATAATAATTATTCATGATAGAAGAGCATACTTTGTGGGTAGCTTTGTATGCTCATACAAAGTACATATATCAGAAAGTCATGAAACATTTTGCAAAAATACTTCCCAAGAAATTATTACTGCTTGAAAGCCAAACTGATTTTGTTAAAATAAACCAGACCTATGACTGAAAGTCCTAAGACTCCCACAGGCATCGTGTAGAGCTTTAAGAACTCAGAACACAGAAAAGCAACAGCACTCATTCTTACACTCAGAATTTTACAGTAGCCAAATGTACAGTTTTATAACTTTACAAAAATGAGTAAGTTAATAAAACAAAATAAAAATAGTATGATACAAATCACCTCAAGGCTGAGATACCATGTGCCTAATTTCAGCCCAATTTTCATAGCTGTGTTATCTGAGCCTGCATATTTATAATGGAATTACTGACAAGCCTTTTTTCATAAGGAGACCCTCCTGCTTTAAGACCAATATAAATATAGCTGGACAAATTTGGTATGCAGGAAAACAAACATTAATAAAGATTTTGATACACAGAATAATATAGAAATGACAACATATATTTGACTCTGTACAAAGACAAGCATTCATCTGTAAATTATTACATTTCTATCTGTGGCAGAATGGTAGTGTAGGGCATATGAATCTCACCTTCAAAAGATATTCTTTCGTTCTACAAAAAAACGCCGGCAAGCACAGGAAACTTCAATCAATGTCTTATATTCGAAAACTATGACACTGTCAAACTGGTGTCATTAAAGCTAACTAACCATATTAAACGAATATTAAAATATAGGTTTCTTTGCATAACATAATGAGTAAAACTGCTTTTAAGTTTTTCCCTATGCTTTGAGGTGTAGGTGGCATTTTCATTCCAAAACTTTGAAGTCAGAACAAAATGTACAGGTAGAGGGTACTAGATCAAATAATAATCAACTTCAAAAAGCATTTTGGCTGTTAGATGTCCCAAGGCTAATTTCCTCTAGACATTTTAAATGTAAATGTCTAAACTCATTTAAAAATTGTAAATTGGTCTAGGTTCAATCAAAAACCATCCTGACACAGAACAGGGAGATTGGGCTAATTGTCATTTGTTTGTCAAATGAATTCCATTTGGAAAGCAATGAAACCTCCAAGCTAATTCTTTTAAGGTGAGCTGGTAGTTGTATTATCAGTTAAATGCAGTAAAATGGATAATCACATGATGATAATGAAAACTGAACCTATGTTAGCGCTCAGGCTTAGTCTGCCACAGGGCATATAGTGATGGAACTTAAGTACTGTAATGTTCCATTGGGCACAATGGCACCAAGTCTGCTCTTTAGCCTTACAGACACTTTCTTTGCATTTTAAAAAACTTTATCAAAGCACCGTGGCAATGTAGAAAATGTCAAAGTGAAATGCACTGTAGGCAAATTGAGATTTCATTAAGTTTAAATTTATTGCTTTTGACTGATGTATTACCATGCTTGTTAAGAACCAGTAATTTGGAATATCTGCCTGCCTGGTAAAATAGCTTTGTCTCCTTGCGTAATACTTTATATGGACTTTGAAAGACCACAGTAATTCAAAAAAGTGTGGGTTATTTTATTTTTCTAAAGAGCAATTCCAAATATTTTAAGGTCCCTGAGCTAGTGGATCAATAGACTTATGCATGTGTCTCAAGTGTGGTGTTGGTGCACTTGGTAGAAAATTACAACACTAACATGTTATTTTTTTGCCAGGGTGTAACACTGCGCTCACTGACAACAGAACCTTGGAAAGCACTTAACAATTCCACTTGTTCTGCCACTCTCTGAACATTTATATTGGAAATAAATGAAAATGTTTGTGAGAGATAAGGAATCCAACAAACTGGTGGGAGACTGTGTGCAGATGCATACTTTTTTCTAAACACACATAAATTGTTCGTATACATGAGTTTGTGCATAGGTATATACTCAGACAAAGCAGAGATACAGCTGTATCTGTATCCCAGCAGAACACATATAGGTATTCTCTTCGTTGCACAGAATATATATTGTTCAGTTTGCAAGCTTCATCTGTGGCAAAAGCTACATTTGAGATGTTGACATAAAATCTCTTAACATACTCTGGTGCTTTTCTCACCTTCAGGAAAGGATTGAATCTATAGTGTAGGACTAGCACATTTTCTGACTGATGACGGAGGTTAGGCCTTCAGGAATAGATTACTGCCCTTGGATGGGGACCTGGATTGAATTTACTATATTCTAGATATATTTATTTACACTAGGTGCCAGGGTCTTATGGCAGAAGTGACAAAGTTTGTGAAACCCAGGAATGCATTATCATGTTATCTGGTATCTTAGATGGACAGTCAATATGAACAGGCTGTAGACACACCTGTCCCAGTATCCAGTTCAGCAAGTAATGAAATGGAAACCATAAAAGTCTTTGAACAAACAACAGACATTCGAGTCTTTGGGTTTAAACAAGAGGATTGTGGAATTCAAATGGGTTTCCTCCAGTGCTGCCAAGGCATCCGTACCTGTATTGGTGCCAATGCTGAGAGTCACACAACAAAGCTCAACATGTGTCTGTCCGTGTGCTTTCATCCAGGGTATGGATATATGTACTTGCTCTTGGGGTGGGGGCTGTGAAAGAAAAGAGTTTTAAATGATACCTATTATACCTACACTTTCAATGACTCTTCCAGTTGAAAACTGAGGAGAAAGTGATGCGTGAGATTTCATGAGCTTAAAATGCATTTTGTTTTTACCATTTAAAATTAACATTCTGAAGATTAGGGCAGTCTGTGTGAGTTAATTGAATTAAAATAAAATCATTTGTCACTGGAAAAACTTTTTTCCCTTCTCATATGGAAACAACGTGCTTCCCTCCACCCCAGTATTCAGCTTCTCCCAAATGCTCCCTGCCCGTGACTGCAGATTTACCAAAGCAGGACATGGCTGCATCTGCAGAACTGTAGCCCATATTTTCCTAGGAGAGACATTCAGCTGGGGCACTCACCCCTCTTTCCAGTGGAACATCCAGAAACTTCGTCCCTGTGCTCCTCCAGAGGACAGTTTGCCAAAGGGGTCTTCTGTCACCAGCTGTGTCTGGGCTGATCAAGCGGCTCCCAGACCCAGAAGAGATCCACATGCTGAGAGAAAAGTCCTGAGAGAAAAGGATTCCATCAAAGCTGAGTGCAAATCTCAAACCCTACCTAAAAATAAAGGCTTTCTAGTTTTGGTTTTGCATATTGTATAAAGGCTACGCCAACTCTCACTAAGAAGGGTGCAGAGTAAAAGTGGGAGCTAAGGTAAAGCTTTTTACTTGATAAAACANGTGCAGCTGCCTTTGAAGTCCAGAAGAGCTATACAAGTCTCCACTTGAGGGCAGAATTCATCCCAATGTGATAACACAGGAGCTTGTGATCTGGAAAAGGAGTGTATTTATTGCATGTAAAAGTATTTGTGGGTTAACTCAGATTAGCCAGGAAGAACTAACGCCCCTGAATAATTCTCCCTCTCAACAGACACTGAGAATACTGTAAGAATTACATGAATCCCCACCTTTCTGCTTTCTTTTAAGATATTGGACAAAATTTGCATTTTGGAGTAAGCCACTAGCTGGAGCTAAAGACCTGTAGAGCAAATTCAAAGGAGAAAAGAAAGGAAGGGGGGAAATCCATAAGCCTGAGGAGAAATCCAGACTTTTTAAGGCAGGCCTGGAACAGGTTTTTGATTGAGTTGTGCATATTGCCTGTCATCTGTTAGAAGGACAGAAAGACCAGCCTAAAAACTGAAAACATCTGTATGCTTGAGCTGATGGCTAGCTGAACTAAACTGGAGCAAAGTCCAACATTTAATAGCAGAATGAATCAAAACAAACACGTTGAAAAGATTTTTTCTAAAGTGTCCAAAGGAGTAATGAAACAATGAAAGAAAGGAAAAGCTGAAACACTAAAGTAATTCAAGGCAGAAATTAATTGTTAGATAGTGTTTGGAAATGAAAGGGAATTACCTAGAAATACAGAAAACACATAACAAGCCCTCTGGCCCATTTACTTTTAATTATTGATATTGCAAAGGCTTTTCAATATGCAGCTGTTTAAACATTATCTGGGAAGATGCCTTCATGAGTGCAGAAGCAGATTTTGTAGATAAAGATCAATTTATCTGTGGCAATCACATACAACAGATCAGGTGAGAACTGAGCATTCCCCGGTTTTGAAGGGTCAAAGTAAAGTAAAAGAAACACAGATAATATTCTTCACATTCTCTCATTCAGTGGCACATACACGGGATTCGATCTTCTCAATCACACTGCTGCAAGCACAATCTATTGTTCTTTCAAAACCTTTCAACACATCATCAACTAAATTTCTAATGTACCGCTTTTCCTGTAGGATTCCACAGAGCAAAACCAGGAATAGAATGCTACTAGGGAGTCAGTACACTCTCCTTAAGTTTGTATTTGTGCCTTTGGTACCTTTTGCACACTCAGTTGCAGCAGATACTGAGTGAGGCTGGCTGGCTGGGCATTACATCTGGGGGTAGGCATGTATATGCCTAAGTTGAATGTTTCCACAAGGGTTACACATGTAACACTAATATCATACTGTGCTTGTCATGATTTAATTAAACGCTAAAAATATGAATGCAGATTTAAGCACTTGCTTAAGAGCTTTCCTGGAGCTGGCTGATAACTGGTTGTTAGTCTCAAGCCAGGTATTAAATGTATGGCTTAGTATATGGAGGCATCTGTTTTCCATGCTAAATTTAGTTTCCATAGGGTCCCATCTGTGTCACAGAAATGGCCGTGCTAATTTCCCCATCCTGATGATTTTCCTAATTGAAATAAATCCTATTTTTTGTCCAAATGGTATTTATTTGATTCCTAGACCCAGTTTGCTTAGGCAGCATCCACATCAGCAACAGATTCAGCTCTCAGCTTTCAGTAGGTGTTAGTAAAATATTCTGTTCTTTGAGCAGCAGTGGCACCTTGTTTTGAACCAGCCATGTGTGACCAGCTATTGTCAACCAGCTGCTGACGGGATCAGTTTTGTTGCTGTCCCACTACAGAACAGACAAATAGTTTGTCTGTGTTTGTGATCAACCCAGAAACAACTCTCAGCTTTCCTGAGGATATATTTTCTATGACATTCTCCTAAGGTTATGCTGTTATGAAATTCTTAGATATGTTTTTTTTTCCTTTTCTCTAAGGAGAACAAAACCAAAAATCCCCAAAGCTGCGAGAGCACACCTTGCAATTAATGGTCTTGGTGGGTTTTACACAAGTGTACCAGATCTATTTATTTCAGACACTGCATTCATAATATCTAAATATACTGACAAAATACATACCGACAAAATATATATTGACAAATCCTTTTCTTAATTTTAATATGCAATTTAATATTTTTTAATATACACTTTTTCTTGATTCATAGTGGTAAGCACTGATAGCTACTATACCTTGAACTGGACCTTTCATTTCACTCTTTAAATGTAAACAGAGCTGCTTTCACATGTGAACATGAGACTTTTTTTCCTGACTCAGGATAGGATTTTTCAAGCCAAAAGCAATTTCCACTCACCTACTTTCCCAACCCAATGGCCTGCAGACATTGTAACCAGCTGCATTTTCTCAACAATACCACAATTCTGATGATTTTTTATTTTCTTTGAATTGCACAAAAAAAAATTGAGTCAACAGCACCTTCAGAACTCTTTTACAGTACTATGCCAAATGTATTTACATGGTGGTCCATAGGATCCAGAAAGAAATTGCATTGTTTCACTGTTCTACACAGTACTGCAGATTTAGCTTTTATATTGCTATACTCAATGATTCAGAAGTTTCCTTCTGGGTCACTCTGTGGTGTCTGACATTAAGTTCTGAAAATCAATATAAAGACATAAGAAACTCTGTAAGACCAAAGAACTCTGTGCACTTCTGTATGTTCTTCTTGGACACGTGTTTGAAAATTCAGCCAAGAAAAAGTGCAATACTCCTGAAGTAGTGACTGCCTTTACTGTGTTGCACACACTGTAATATAAAAAGTCCTGCACTGGCCTGAATCTAGAATGGAGCAGGGACGACTCAGGCTTGCTTGAGGCCAAAACCTTCTCCAGTAATGAGATTTAAAGAGCTGAGCTGCAAGCTGAGAAATTAAAGAGCAGGTAAGCTGAGAGGAAGGAACCTTGTCCGCGAGACCAAGGAAAACATAGAGTGACTCCATCTGCCTCTGCCACCCTTGACTGAATTCAGAGGCAGTTTGGTGTACCTGATCCTAACCCTCCTCTATATTATTCTATATAATTTCCTAGAAAGAAGAGGCACAATTCTTGTTAAGTTCTCCCCTTGTGAATCTTGTCACACCGACGCCAGGGCCTCGGGACTCTTTGGAGTAAAGGTGGGAGATGGCACGCCAGAGGAGAGTCGCACTGCATAGAAACGCAGTGTATGGTGAAGAAAAGCAGGCGAGGAGCAAACCCATAAGCACGATGTTTGTTTTGGAGTGGAGAAGCAGCAAAGGATTCAAAGGCAGTAGGCACAGCATGTAAAGGAGCGCTGAGGGCTGGCTGGCCAGGGAGTGCCTGTCGGTAATACGGTATCGCGTGTATCCATAAGAAATCGCACCTATCGTACAAAGACATCCGAGTCATTTACATAGCCTCAGCAGCAGTGCGAAATGGCTCCTTGTGGAGTCAGACATTTGGAAACAGATAAAGCCGGCAAAGAATGCTTCTTTTCTCCCTAAGAGATTAATGTAGATGTGAACACATTAGCGCTGTTTAAGGGAGAGTATTCTCTTTGACAGATAACTGGGATTGGGAATATTAGATTACCAAATAATGGACCTTTTAAATTCTGTCATCATTACTTATCAGGTACATTAGTTTAAAACCTGCAATTTTGAACTTAGCATTATTGAGCTTTTGAAAGATTAAATTACTGAGCTTTTGTTTGTGAATGGCTCTGTGAAATTTCCTGAAAAGGATAGTCCTCGTCCTTCATTGTGTAAATGTGAATGCCAAATAACATACTTTATTGATATTTACAGACATACAAATGATAGGACTAATGCACCTTAGTGTCTGTCTCCCTGAGTGAAAAGGCAGAGCGCTGTTAGATAATAGGGTGCACTGTATCTCTTTTGTAAACCCATTTGGAAGAGTTAGTCTTTAACCCCCCCCTTCCTTCCTGAAAACCTTATTCTCACAAGTAACTTCTCATAGACAGGCTTGCAATACAGGCTTCCTTCTAAGGGGTGCTTTCTTTTACTCATTAGGTAGATTAAAAATATATATAACTTCAAGTTACAGAGACAGCTTGCATGCACAGGTTAGCAAGACGGCCAGCCACGTCCAATACATTAAAAAATTAGCTGTTTAGAAGCACATCCACAACGGCACTGGATAGGGAGGCTAAAGCCCCACATTCAGTAGGTGATCAGTCTCAGTCAGGGCTTTAGGAACAAAACACCCTGCTGTGCTGTCCCAGCTGCCTTCTAAGCATTTTTCTCAGTGGCTTCAGGAACCAGGCAATTCTGCAAGAGCCAATTCGAGAGGTACTTGACCACTCTGATGATAAAGGTACCATCCATATCCTGGACATGGCAATCTGTGGCCTTCTTCCTCTTCCTCATCTTCATACTGAAATGTGAGATTCAGTCTTCAAGGCAGGATTTTCAAAGCTGAATAAGGAAGTTAATCTCATAAATTCCTGAGACATATAATGCAAATTGGGCATTTTCCTTATACCACCACCTTTGAAAACTCCCACTGAGTTTCTCAAAGTTGATTGGTGAGAGCAAGACTTTTTATTTTTTCAAACTTTTCTGACTTTTTAAGAAGTCACTGGAGTAGTGAGCCAAGGAATATGAAAAGTGATAAGCTAGCACCATAAAATGCAAAAGGAACATGTTTATGAGAATTTATGTTTGTTTAATGAGATAGGTTCAAATCATCCTCATAGAACAAAATCAGAGAAAAAGAAAAGATGTTCTGTAAATATCCCTGACTCTCCATTAGATCCCAGATGTAGGTACCGCCTACACCCAAACAACTCAAAACACTTGGAAACAGTTTCAAATGTGTTTTGTTTTGGTGGTTCAATTTTTATGCTGTGGTTTGTTTTTGGATACTTTTTTGTTGTTGGTGGTGGTGTGGGGTTTTTTTTTATTTTAATTACCATGTTTTTTCTTGCCTCTGAGATAAAACCTGTTCTATTTGGGAGCCAGACTTCAAATAGATGAATGTTCCATGTTAAAAGGAAGAAAATTATTCCAAAAACAAAGTCTCTTCTTCTGAATGATGCTTTCTTCCCTCTTCCCCCACAAATGAAATTTACTTTCAATTCAGATGCAAAAAACTGGACATCTATTCAATATATCAATTCAGCTAACTGTGAGGAGAATACTCTAGCTACAATATTCATGAATTGCTTATCAGGCTAAGCTTAAAAGCCTTCCAAACTCTTGTATGTTCTTAGGTGTCTTTGACACAGAGAAGCTTCATTGTTGCACTTGCATACTTGTAAGACTTGCAAAGTGTCACACAATCATCAAAAAAAGCAACTGGGTTACTCATAAAAAATGAGTTTTATTCTCATATTCTCATATATTCTCTTTATGGTATTACTCTTGTTAGCACCCACAGAGAGAGGGAAGGGTCAAAATAATAGACTTTTTTTAATTTTTAAAAATCATATTGATTTTCACCTACATTGCTCTGAGTGTAATTAGAGCCACATAAAAAAGACATAATCTTCTATAGATTTAAGCTGCATTAGCTTTTTATTTGGCTCCTAAATCACTGACTGTACATCATTCTGTACTGGTACATTTTAAAAAATAAAAATGTGTGCAAGCAAAGGAAAAAAAAGAGATCAATCTACAATGAAGGCAACACAGCTAGGTGATCCTGCTCTGGCAGGGGGTTTGGACTAGATGATCTTTTGAGGTCCTTTCCAACCCCTAACATCCTGTGATTCTGTGAATATTCTGATTTATCAGCCCCAAATTAACAAAGCTATTGATAAGAAGAACACTCAAGTATGAGGGTGGAGACAAGAGTGCCTCATCTTTCTGTATGATATGTGTGTTATGGGTGCTTTAACAGATTTGTATAAAATGAAATGAGTCAATATGGCTCATTCCAGCCAAGGCTAACATCTGCTTTTGTATTTGGGGAGTAATGTGACTTGGAGACCCACAAATGCTTTTTCTTGCCTTTACAAGCTCTTTTCATTATGCTAAAAGCTCATTACCATTTTAATTTCTAGATCACAATTCTCATTAATTGTTACTGAAAAAAAAAAAAAAA
>VWZY01006055.1:644628-673076 GCA_013399075.1 Chloroceryle aenea | reverse complement strand
AATTTTCATTAATTTTTAAAAAAAAAAAAAAAAAAAAAAGGCTTAAGGTTTGAGCTGTGTGTAGTGCTAGAGAGCTTGCATGAGCATCAAGGCAGGGTCTTTTCACAGTGAACAGGACAGTACTCGATGGCTCAGCTGATGAATATACTGGACTCTACCCTAAGAACCCCAAGATAAGGGTGATAAAACTATTTACTCTCTGAGCAGTTGCTTATGAGGATTTTTGCACCACAGTTAGAAATGGATCCCAAGGTCCATCACAAGATTGTATGCTCAGTTAGCTGAAAACAATTTTCTCTGGTATCTTCCTTAGAGGGATAAGGTCTCAATCCCAGTGGCGGTGAATGTCTTCAACTTAGAAGCAAGCTAATGAAATCTTTTCTGTCCAGGATGAATGGGAAAATATGTAAACTCTTCAACATGATCTTCCTCATATTTACAGAAACCTAGCACATGCTGGTACACATCCTACCTCTACCATCTCAGAACAGGGTTTTGAGTATTTCAAGCAGTATTCTGTTGACATGTACAGTGCCACAAGTGCCCTGCACCACTTACACTGGCTAAAAGACAAGCTCATCTCCTACCCAACAGAATTTCACAAGACTTCAATGAGAACAATATGAAAATAAGAAAAGCCAGCTTTTCATTGCTGTCCTTCCTTCAACCTCTTCCTCTTCCACTCCTACACATCTTTACATACAGAACTGATCAAACGAAGGGATGTATGCTGGCCTTGCAATGCTCAACAGCAAAACCCTTTGACAACAAATGTGTTCTGTTGCATGGTCAGCACCTCATACGACCAATACTGATACCGAGTGATGTGTTAGGCACTAGCAACGGTAGCGATGTTTATTAATAAAGAGTCTTTCAGGTAACAAACGACGAATGTGCTTTAGATTAGAACACAGAATAGAAAGATTACACACTAATAGCAACATCCATGAAAGAAACATGATAGGCAGGGACAAAAAAGAGTAAACAAGAGAGAGGGAATTTGAAAATGGCAAAGATGCAAGCAAATATTTGTGCAGGCGAGCTAATGTCAACCTACCTCCACAGTGCCTGAGGTGTATGGTCCCTTAAGAAGGACCCTGAGCCCCATCCTGTCTGTCTCTCAAGGGGAACAGGCTTAGCCAGCTAGAAAATGGCCTACCATTTTGGGGAAGAGGACGTTTTTCTCAGAAACGTGGTTTAGACTGGCATCAGAGAGACACTTGTGGCACTTTAGATTGTTAAATATAAAAACTTGGAAGCACAGCAGCTAGGGTGCTGTGTCGGACAGAAGCCTCTGCAGTGCATTTTGAGGGAGCAGAAATGCTGACACACTTTCCTGAAGTATTTTCTTAGATGTTGAACTAAACTCCAGCTAAACAGAAATATTCTGCTCGAAAAATAAAGTTCATATAAGTTCAAATGCCTGCGTTTAAAGCTCAGGTAAAGTGAAGGCAAAAATGGAGCAATCATTATTGGAAGACAAGATGCAAATTACAGAGTCTAATCTCTGTGCAGTGATCAGCACACTCACTTTATCTGGTTTCCATCTGTCATCTGAGCTTCAAGTTTACAGGCAATGTACTGTCTGTCCTGAAATCTACATCACTGATGAGGCATTCAGTCTTCTGTAGTGAAGAATCTCCTCCACAGAGATAATCGGTCTTTTAACTTGGGGAAAAAGGTAAGGGAATTTATTCACAAACATACTGGAAAAGGGAAAGCTTTCCTGTCTGTCTTTGCTTTTCAAAAAATAACACATTTGCAAAGTTTTGTCCTAGAATGGTCTGGGAATACAATTACCAAGTTCAGAAAAAAAATGTTTTCGACTACAGAGTTTGTTTCAGAGGATGGCGAAAAGAGTGCTGTGAATGGAGCTAAATGGAATTTAAAAGAACATGAGATTGACAGTCTTTTCCAACTACTTTTACTATAAGTTTTTTTCCTGATATCTCATAAAACCTACTTTTAAAGAGTCTATTGTATTGTTAAATAAAAAAAATAAAAGCATAGCTGCTAGGGTGCTGTGCTGGACAGAAGTCTGTGGCAAAAGTTTAGGGAGCAGAAATGTTGACATTTCTGAGCACTGAGCAACATTCAAATAGTGAATTTCAAAGGCTTTTCCTCATTTTACATGAGATCTAATTTCAACACAAAAATGGTTCTATGCTTGCAATAAAGCGTCAGAAAATCTGGAATCAGTCAGTACATGACATGAGACACAAGGACGTAAACCCACGCTGCACACACTGTGGGTATCAGGCATTTCTACCCAACTTTACCTGCTGGGTCATCCCATAGACGGGGAGAGGCAGAATTGTTTTAAAGCAAATCTATCTAGCCCCTCAAATCAAGTCTGCATGGAGTAAATGCTGGCTTTGTGACTGTCAAGTAAGAATGGGTATAGCTGACTTAGTTATTGTCTCTAGCATAAAAATTATGAATGTATACATCAGTAAAATATGTCAACCTTTTTATTTTTGCATATGTACTTTTGCAAAAAGAAAAAAAAACACTTCTGAAACACAGTCCCCATGTGAGCAGGACCTGGTGACAACACTGAGCCATCTCTAAATAAATCTGCTGCTGTTCTTTGTCGACTTATAAAACTACTTAAAAAAAAACAACCACCATACAAATAAAAAAAAAACCAAACCAAAACTAGAAAACCAAAGTGGCAAAAACTTGAATAAAACAGAGTAAAACTGGTAAGCCCTGTGTGCTACAGGTGTTAAATCTAGATGTGATGTGCATTATGTTACCAACTGTGCTCATCTTATTCTGGCCAAAACAATATCCTCTGCAGGTGTACAGAAGTAGGAATGTAACAGTGCTTTAGAGGAAGGGGAGAAAGTGGCAGCTTTGGCTGAGGCTTTTACATTCAGTCTGCATTTAGCTGCATGCCAGAGGATGACCACATCTGTACAGAGGAATTTCTGGGAACCACATGCAGGAATAAATGCTGAGAAATACCTTTGGCAAGCTAGATTTCTCTGTGTACTGCTGCTGATCCATCTGGAAATGATGCCAGTTGCAATATTTCCTGGGATTAATAAAAGGATCAATTAGATAAACAGAGTCTTTCATATTTATCATATTCATCATATTTATGAGCTGATTCTGACAGTCCTTTTCACTTTTTTCCTTTCTGTTTCGGTAATAGCTGAAGAATGCTGATGAGATACTAATTACAGTAATTCAACCCTCAGCTGCTCCCAGTGGGTAAAGTTCAAGCCCAAATGAGAGGGCTTGGAATACGAAGTAATAAATGTCATTGGTGATCCTGGTTTCTCAGCTTCTGTGGAGCACCAGGATCATCAGAAAAGTGCTCCTTGCTCCATGAATACCTGGCATTCCTTCCTCATCAGTCCAATGTTCATTAAAATTATGAGTTAGACCCTGCAAAACTTTTCTTAAACCTGTTGCCTTATTGCCTGTATGGGGAAAATGCCATTTATATGCCTCTCATTCAGCTGAGATAGGTTCCCATCAACACTTCTCCACAGTCACCTGCATCGCTGCACAGCTATTTGGAAGGTAGGGCGTCCAAGTCATGGGGAGAGATATACTTTGAGTATTTGCAAGACTTTGTTATTCAAAACACAGTTTGAAAATGGCTGTAGGAATTTAATTAGAAACTTCCATTAGGAGATTAGATGACTAGAACAAAGAAAACCAGTGAAAAGGCTTCTTATTAAAACCAGTAGCACTGCAGAATATTGATAATATAACAAAGGAATGAGTGGATATGCATAGCAAATTATTAAAGGTTACAGATAAATGTCCAAAAGTTGCTTAGTTTCTGGTTATCCCACTATATACAGAAGCCACTGAGACAAGATGACACATGGTCCCTGCCCCTGCAGAATACAGTGGCTGAGGACAGCCAGAGTGCAAAGCTCAGCAGTGCTGTGCGTTAGTTCTTTGCATCTTTTCAGCCCTAGTGCATAAATGAAACACAAACAAACACATAGAAGTCCACAGGCTGCAGCATGGATTCTAGCCACAAAGATTAGTAAATGTAAACTATTGTGATAAAAAAATCATGCCTGCCAAAAGGGGAGTCTATGACTGGAAGAGGACTGGAGCAAGAAGAGTTTCAGGGCTCCATGACACTGCAGAATCCCTAAAATCCTCACCGGGAAATGTCAGTTTAGGTGAGCCTAAGTCCCAGAAAATTCTGCCCAGAAAACTGTCTTGATGGAGTCAGAAACTTTCACGGGGAATCAAAAATTCAATACGTGATTTAAGATCAAACTTGGACACAATTTGAATAAGCTCACCTTCCTGAAACTCAGGGCTGAGTTGTTGCCATTCATGTCCAGATCTTAGCATCTACTTACTCAGAAAGCTGAAAAGTAAAATCATGGAACAGAATTGGTTCTGTGCTGACTCCTAACTCAAATCAGGACAACAGTCCTACTGTTTCCACCCAGGACAACATTCCTAGAGTTTCCACCCAAGACTGGTCCATATTCACAGCAGCCACCAAACCCCAACTTCTTGTGGTCATGCCCTCTACAAAAACCTGATCAGTGCCTAGTTTTACACTTTATACAAGTAGGATCCAAGTCTTATAAGAATTGTTCTTTCAGGTACAGTCTGTCCCACTTTTGAATCTACACTTTTTCAAGGCTCGACCAAGAGCAATTAATGAGTTTGCAGGATGTATGAAACAAATAACTGAGGTGCAAAGAATCTTCTTTTTCAAGACAGAAGTCATAGATTTTCCCAACCATCAAGTGTAAGACTGTTGGTTCTGTCTACACGACGTTGCAATTGAGCTAACCCAGGGCTAATTACCCTGCAAAACACTGTGTTGTTGTAGGTATGTTGCTGTCAGTGTCCGAGCTAGGGCATGCAGAGTTTGATCAGATACCTTAGCACAATACTTCAGAAAATACCGAATGATCTATTGTAATTTTTAACAATGCCTTGCTAACCAGAGCTATACAGAGTCCCTTTCTGTGAATGCAGGTGAATATGCACTCATTGCTGGAGAAAGACTTCTTAAGTAACCCAGACAAAACCAGTAGGTGAGTAGGCATGCACTGCCTACCTCAACCAAAGATCCCCCCATCTTTTTCACATTCCACTGGAGTCCAGTGAGCCAGCATGAACTGCCTTGTGTCTCCCTGCACTGCTCTAACAGGCTGGGGTAGCTGAATAACCTCACTTTTCAATTCCAGACTCTTTTTAATGAGACTAACGTGACTTCAAACAAAGAGCCAGCTTTGCTGGAGATTAATAGATCTGCAGTTACCTCAGTGTTAGCTATAGTGTAAACCATCCTGCCAATGGGGAAGCCAAAGCAGCACAGCTGGCAAACGGCAAAGGCAACCGTTCGACAACTTTCGTCTACAGAAAAGGAAGTAAACCAATAATTTAGCCCCCAAAGATTTAGAGAGACAAGTTTCTTTCTTTATTAATACAGGACAGTGTTGTAATGGTTACCAGTTACTAAAAGGTTAATAAATTTGAATATTTCCAAGAAAAAGTAAGGGTATTACAAGATGAATAGATAGCTAGATGGATGACTGTAAAATACTAGAAAATTGCTGATTGCTTTGCTAAAGGGCAGAGGCAAATTACAATCATTGTCTTTTGTTCTTGTGAACCCAAGGCTTTTTTTTTTTTTTTTTTGTCAAGTTATTTTAAAGTGAACCATACAAGAAATTGTGATGTCCCAGGAAAAAGTGAAAACAGCCCAGGATATTTATATGGGTCATGAAGCCATCCTGAAGCAACACTGAAGCACTGCTATATATTTGCCATTTCACAGACTTCACACAGTCTGGAAAAGGCTAGAAGACATGTCTTTTTAACAACACTACAGTATCTTAAGGTCAATGTTATGGTAATACAAGCTTCCTCCCTTTCATCACAGAAAGAAATTTGTACAGCTACTGCAAGATAAAATCCCATCCAGTTTAGTAGTACAAATGTTTTAAAAAGATCCATTCTTTAAACTCTTTGCTGATGAAAATAGATGGCCTTACCTGCCTAGAAAGGCAAGGAATGAGGAGGAGAAGCATGTAATGGTGTCAGAACAGCTCCAAAACAGACCTGGCTTGGTACTTAAAATGTTTCCATAATAATTTTTACTGTCCTGCTAACAAACACTCTCAAATCCAAATACTGGTACTCCTTCATCTTTTCAGAAGCCTCTGATGCTTCCTGAAAAATTATTTTGATAATATTGTGACAATCCCTTACAGAAACCTGAAAGAAGAAACAAACTTACCTTCTGAAAAAAAAATGAAACCATCTCCAGTCTGTGAGGCTGTGACACAGAAAGAGTACAGCTGTCTTAGCTATATTCTCATAGTAGCTATAAGCTTCTCGTTCTAGTGGCAGTCTGGACTACAATGCCTATTTATTTCATTCCACTCTTGTTTTGTCATGAAGAAGTAGAATGACTTCGTGTAAAATGTAATAATTCCTGGGACCACCACCTCATTTTGGTGATGGCTGAGAACTCCCTTGATTTGAAGGCTTGCTTTGTCCTGTGGTCTCCTTAAACCCCTGGGAAGAGTCAGGGCAACAGCCTAGCCTAGCAGCAATGGTCTCCTTGCACCATTCCCAAAGATGACAGTCAGGCTGTGAAGAAGTCTGGCAGCCTGATCCAGAAGCAAGGGGTCACCCTGGGGACCTGGAAGTCATCAGCTGTGTGGGCCTCTTGGTCCCCTTTCTTCTTTATGGAAGAGCTCCTTGAAATTCCACTCAAAATAACTTTAGTATTCCCCCAGCCACACGATATCTGCTTTAAACTTATGTTTATATGGTAATATTTAAATTATAAAGCACTAGCCTTTCACCTTTAGGTTCCTGACTGGACTGAAACCCACCTCCTATGGGAAATGAGTTTGGTGGCCTAAGCTGAGTCTCAAGTAGACAAAAGTCCTTATCTCTAAACTCCAAACATAATTCAGCACAACATGGCATGATTGGAAGTCCCTGCTCAGGAAAAGACAAGGAATGAGCTTGTGTCAAAAGTAAATTACCTAAGTAATCAAATCAATACTGAATTCAGAGTGGAAATATCAAAATTATCAGGTGGTGCTGTGGAGGCTACAAAATTGCTGTTTAGCACAATGTTTTCCAGCTATATTCAAAATGAGAAATGTCATTTAGAGCAGATAAACTACAAAAAATGAGGTCAAAGCTGCAAAGAAGCATAAGCTGAGAACCTTAATAAATTAAAATATTTCCTTGAATAGCACCTTATCTCCCTTGGAAGAATGCATACAGTGTGGAACTGTGTATCTTCCCTCCTCCCAACTACAACGCAAAGAACGACCATCATCTGCATCTCAGATACATTTAAAGATGGCTGAGCAAGTAGAAATATCACGTAGAAGTGGGACCTTACACAAATTTCACAAGTTTAAAATTGGCCATGGTATGTTACAGGAGAATACCTACAGATGAACTAATATATCTGTAAGTTAAGAGAGATTAAACAAAATACAGAAAATACATTTCTCCTCTCAGGTTGGAGGGGATAAAAAGATGTAACAGGCTATGAACTTATTGACCTGATGATGAAAAAAAGCAAAAAAAAAAAAGTGTCACTTACTGAAGAAAAATGGTTATGTTGTGATCCTTAAACCATCTCCTGGTCAAGTTAATGTGACATTGGATATTCACTTCTTCCCTGCCTGCTTGCTTTGTAGTCTCTACCCTTTACTCACAACAAAATGGATGACAGTTTCATTACAGAATAGCATCACTTGTCAAACTTCGAATTACTGATCATAAAAATATCAGTTATTCTTTGAAGGATTGTTTGAGCACTCTTTCTTTTTTTTTCCTTTTTCTTTTTTATTTTTTTTTTTATTTTTATCAGCATTACTGTTTAGTGCAACAGACACAAGGGGTTGAGGGGGGAAGTGATGGTGGAAAGAAATCAAACCTGGCTGAAGAGCTATGAGTTTGCAATACCCTACCCATACAAACAAGCTTCTATCGCAGTTATAGACAGCAGAAATAAAAGGGAGCTTTTTGGCTCACAGCTATAAAAAAAAAATTATCATAGTGATGAAGTTCCTCAGCCATCAACAGAGCTGTGATAACGCTGTTTGATGATGATTTTCCCATGAATGTTAAACAGCCGCCACTGCGGAGGAAAAGGAGCTTATCTGCACCTAATACTGATCTCTAATTCCTGCCCTTCTTGAACCATCCATTTTCTAACAGCATTAACTGGCAAATTTACATCCCATCTTAATGCTGCTAAAGAGGACAGGAGATGAAGAGTAAATGACAGCAGTGTAATGAGGATGGCTTTTTTCTCCTTTCTCTTTAATGGCTGAAGATTTACACAATTGTCTGTAAGCTTATATAGAGAGCTTACCTGAACCTTTTGCCAGCATGGATTCAACTTACAGGAGCTTTTGTTAACTAAATACACATAAATATTTTTAAGGAGGTTTAATATTGTGACTTCAAAGAAAGCTAAAAGACAGGATGAGAAAAAATATTTTTTAGCATTTTGATTATGGATAAAATTGCTAATATTTCTCTCTTAAGCAGATGCAGTTGTATTTCCAAAATACCAAAATCAATACAAAAATTCTTTTCCTGATGAAAAAAAAACCCCTCTTTTTCTTTTTTTTTTTTATTTTTTAAATTTTTTATCACGTCAAAGAAGAATATATTTTCAGGCTACAGAATTTTAGTGAAATTTATCTCCAAAACTCAGAAATCAATGGTTATCCAAATACATTATGTAGAGCTGTGTTTCACATGTCACCCACAATATGGATTGCTTTCTGATCATGTAGCTCCCATCAGCACAGAAGGCTCTACACTGCATGGCAGAAAGGAGAGTAAGAATGGAATGTTCTAATATAGGAAACCACAGCAACAGCACTTGGCCAGAGTCGGTTGAAGTATTTCTATACATCCAGATGATAATTTCAATGGAAATTTGAACCAGTTCAAGATGTGCTGTTGGTATTCAAAAGGATCTTGGTCTGGCTCAGGCTTTTTGCTCAGATAAAAAGACTAAATTTAATTAGCAAGAATTTTTTTTAAGAAAGGGTGTTTTTTTTTTCCAACTCTTAATTTACTTCATATATATTATTTCTCCAGGGTGTGTAAGAAAGGCAAAATATAAAGTATTCTTTAGAAATAGAAGGGTGGAGGTTTCAACTCCCACTCTGTGCAACTAACCTCTGTCAGAAAGAAATGTAAGACAGGGGACTCGGTGTTTTTCTAAGACTTTTGTTATAATCTATTGTTTACTCTTCAGAAATGTCACTGTTTCATACACATTGCCATTATTTCCCTGTCAAGCATGTCACAAGTATTTAATACATACAGTAAAAATATACATCCATATCTATACACACATATACATATCTAAGTAGAATATTGTACTAAACAAATATGAAAACCAAACCTCTATAATAAAATATTCAAAATGAACTTTTATTCTTCTTTCAGTGACATTGGTACACAATTCTTCTCCCTTCCTCAATGGGAAAACTGTAAAGGTTCCATGAGAAGAGCTTCCCAGCAGTGTACTGCACGTCTGCCCGTACACCTGCTCACCATACTCACTGCTCATTCAGTGATGGTTCAAGAGCCCTGGACTGTTGTTCTATTAGAAATCAAAACAGCAGTTCCAGCCAGCTGCTACCACAGTGCTGACCGTGGTGACATGTGTTCCTGGAAGCACGCGTATCTCAGAATGCAAACTTTATGCTTACAATAATATTTGGGATTTATATTTTGTGGGCATTAGGACACGCCATAGGTAGAACCCAAGACATCCAACACACAATGTACAGGACTGGTTACTGAATGACATACTTTGCCATTAGGTATAAATGGAAATTTGGGTGGCTATCTTCTTTTTCTCTACATTAATCTCTTGGTTCTGAGGGGCTGATAAAATTCAGTTAATTTGTAATCTGTCATTACTGTCCAAAACAACATAAACAATTTGTGCTTCAATTCAAACTAATCAGCCCACTAGCCCAGCCAATTGGCCATAACTTTCTTCCAATCTCATAAGGAAGCCTTAATTCCTTGCTATAACTCTATCTGTTATAATAACAGATATCTGAGTGGAATAAAGGCAATACATGCCCAGAATAAATTTATCTAAATGCTTCTGTTTACTGATCTGTTCTGACCACAAGCCAGACTTTTTTGCTAATGATAACCATTTCTAGGTAGTATGTTACCACACCCAAACAGTTCGGAGGTTCCAAAATCAGAAATGAAGTTGTCACATAGAAGTCTCCACAGAAGAAACAGAGAAGCCTGCATTTTGTGATGTATAGATCAAACCAATTTCAGAGTCTGGGAAGGTCTGTATAATCCTGTTTTGGTTTTGATTTTCCTTTGAGCATCATCCAAGCCTTCACTACAGTTGGCTTTTTGGCACACAGACACATCCTGTCACAGACTAGTTTGCCTCTTCCAAACAGGTACCAAAATGAATCATTAGACCACCTTTCCATTCTAAAATAACCACATGCTCATTAATCCATCTGCCTGCAACACATTTCAGTACTCTCCAATCTAACTTTCCTGGTAGCCCAAACTTCTTCAGTGCAAGGAACTTCCTGAAAGACAGGGACAGAAAGGAAGAGGCCCGAGTTCGGAAGTAATAATCTTAATGCACAGCAGGATATAGATGTAGAGGACACTAGAAAAGAAGTTAGAATAACCAGCTGGCATTCATGTCTCCCTAGCTCTTCAAGGCTGCAATCCTGGAAGATCTCACTACAGCTAGGTAAGAATTTTTTTATAAAATGCCATTTCTAGGAAAAAAAAATAGAAAAAGAAGACGAAGAAAAAGGAAAAAAAAAAAGTACTCTTTGCAAGAGAATAAAAACATTACCATTTTCTTATGAAAACGGAATGAAATATATCCATCAATCAGCCAGAAACTCTCTTTGAAATAATTGAAAGAGGTTTGGGGTTTGCTTTTTTTTTCTTTTTATGAAATTGAAACTGATTCATTCAAAACATCTAAACTATAATTCCCATGAGTCACTGCAGTATACTCTGAAGGAAAACACAGCTCAGTGTTAAACTGTGCCATAGAAAACATCTGTTTGGTCTAACAAACTAAAAGGAAACATTTTAACATTTTTTAGTTGTTCATAAAACTACCTATTAGACTGAAAAATCAGTCTGATATAATGAATCTAGGAACATCAAAACCAGCATAGTAAATATTCCGGTTTTCAGCCAGTTCTTCCACACATGCACACAACCTTAGATCAACCTTTAAAACTGGTTCACAGTTGGCTGCATGGCGAGAAGGCAAAACACGAGGTCAGCATGAAAGTGTCCTCAACAACCTTACAATAAATACCCAATCTTCATTTTGCTGCTCACCATGAACAACTAGATCAATATGAAAGAAAACTATTGAAGCAACAGTAGAGGCCCACCTGCACTGCCCGTTTGAAACAAGATTAAATGATGAAATATAATTAAAATATCATCACAAAATTTCATCATCTCCTCGTGTTGCAGCATGTACCGGCAGGATCGCTGATGGCAATGAAGTATCCCAAGTGTACCAAAACTGTATCTTACTCTAAGTTGCAGACTTTTTGGGTTCATCTGAGCAACATTTTAATGTACCAGGACATAGGGAAGATTCACCTCCAACTGTACTTCACAAAATATTTTCTCCTAGACTGTATGAGTAAAGAGGGCACAGGGAAATAATGGAGCAAAAGCTACAGACAGAAATTAAGTGTTTACAAAGAGAATGCAAACACACCTTTAAAACAAACAAACAGCCTTAAATCCATCCAAATTGCTTGAATACATCATGATGCCCCAAATTCTGTTAACACTAAGCCCTGCAAAGAGAGGTGGGAAATAGGATGTGGCATAACTGCATTTAATCAAGGTGAATCCCCCTCTGCTGATGATCAAGTGAGGACAGATTTCCTGTTCCACTCTCTGTCCTTATACATGAAGAAAGATACTGTGACCAATAACGTCCAAAACCATAATAAGAAAAAGAGATTATGTTAACTATTGCTTAAGAAGTTTCTTTGTAACAGAGAAACAAACAAATTGAAGTCTTTAAAAATCAAAGGGCAATTTAATGTTGCCATTCTACAGGAACACAAAAGGATGAATAAAGATCTACCTCCTCCTGCTGCAGGTAGATCATAGAACTCTCTGTTCTGAGCATGTCAGGAGTGGCTTCCTGCTACCACCACCTTAGACCAGCCCTGGGAATACATGGCTGGGTAGGTTTATCTCCAGAACTGGATTACAGGCTGTCCATTCTAGCTTTATTTCTGTATCCGAGAGAGGAAAAATGCAAGGATCTCACTCTGGATCTCACTGTAGTAAGAAATGTTTCTGACTATGCTGAAGCCAGGAAGTGATTTGCAGGCGAGAGATAATAGTGACTGACCTGTAGTCCCACGAGACACTGCAAGGACATTGCAAGATTAACCTGACCAAAGTGTGAAGTTCATCTCAGGTGATCTCCCTGATCTTTGTCTCTCTTTCCCTTCCACACACTGGCTTACAGAGGACGATGTGGATGTTCAGGAAGTTCAGTACCAATCAGCTTTTGTGTTTGTCATTTGATATAACCATAGTATGCCCATGAACTGATCTTCATGAGGCCACCCTTATTTCTACAGTGTGTAAAGACAAATGCCTGGGCTTAATTTTCATATATTCATTTCAGTCAATGTGATTATGAAATAAAAGAAAAAGGATGAAAGAGGGAGTCATGCCAAGGACTGACTTTGTATCTAACCACTCACTACAGGACATCCAGACTTGATGACATAAATGGAAGCTGTAAGCAGTAAGCATGGTAAAAGATAGGAGGAAAAAATAACCAGCCTCAGTAAACTTTTTACACACAAAATACAAAGTGTTTTGCTTGTAGCAGCACTCACACTCAGTTTTGTGAATATGTCAAGTTATGATGCTTATAATGCAGTATTGAGAATTCAGCCTGTGCAAAATATCACCAATGGCATTTTTAAGTGGTCCAGTTTGAAAATGTGACCCTTAGAGACTAGATGAATAAAATTAGTCAACTCTGTAACTTTAAAATAGCTCTTTTCTAATTAAAGTGTGATGAAGCTTTCAGCCTATCTAGCTTGGGATGCAGAGTGCACGAGCAAGCCAATTAGAGATAGTAGCAAAAACAAAATGGTGTCACAAAAAGATTTACCACATCAGTCCCTCCAGTAGCTGCACCACTTCTGCTGATAAAGGTGAAACAACAGCCACTGCTGCAGCTAAGGCTGAAGCTAATGTTAAGCTGACAAATCAACTTTTAGAGTCTTGGGAGATTCAGCAGAGCTATCAAGAGGCACAAAGGCTACTAATGCTTATGTCATACTTCTCAACTCTCACATTTTACCCAGGAGACGTGAGATTTTTTTGGCTTAAAAATTTTTTGATTTTTGTATTCTCCTGGGCAAAAAAATCAAAGAGGCCCATTAATTCAATGAGAATTTCACATATCTAGCTGCTTGATTTTTTTTTTCCACAAGACTCACACTGTTTGAGGTTGAGAAGTATGCTCCACTTTGATAATGACACCCTGAAGGATAGCATTGGTAGAAAGATGAACATACAAGAGAATCCCAGCTGCTGGGATTTCAGTGCAGACAGGCAGTACATGTTGATGCTTGAATTCAGGTGGAAAGACCACCATATATCATTACACTGCCATTCAGGGAAGCTTTCGGAATGACACAAAGAACAATTCAGCTAGTGTTTGAACCTACACAGCACAGAAAAGAGAACAGATTGGTCTGACTCTTGTAAGCAGGCAAGCAGATAGTAATAATCTGTCAAACATTTGCACACCTTGCGGTAATACGGTTCACAACTTCGTAGAGGACGTGATTACATGCTTACCAGAGCAACTCTCCCGGCTCCCTAGCAGTGAACATTAGTAGAAGTGGGAAGAGACAAACAGATAAGATGCTACAGAAAGAAAAAGCAATGATTTTGATGACAGGCTTTCATCATGTTCCAATTTTTCATATCTCAAAATGCTGGGGAAAAAAACCCACAAATTTTTGCAAAACTTAACATCTGCGACAAAAGCTGAAAGCAAAGCAAGTGCTAGAGGACAGACTAAGGTCTTACAAGGAAAGGACCTTTCATGTTATGTTGAAATGATGTTCCAAAAAACCAAGCATACAGCTGCTTTGTGGTCAAAAGCACATGTGTTNTCCTTATACATGAAGAAAGATACTGTGACCAATAACATCTAAAACCATAATACGAAAAAGAGATTATGTTAACTATTGCTTAAGAAGTTTCTTTGTAACAGAGAAACAAACAAATTGAAGTCTTTAAAAATCAAAGGGCAATTTAATGTTGCCATTCTACAGGAACACAAAAGGACTAATAAAGATCTACCTCCTCTTGCTGCAGGTAGATCATAGAACTCTCTGTTCTGAGCATGTCAGGAGTGGCTTCCTGCTACCATCACCTTAGACCAGCCCTGGGAATACATGGCTGGGTAGATTTATCTCCAAAACTGGATTATAGGCTGTCCATTCTAGCTTTATTTTTGTACCTGAGAGAGGAAAAATGCAAGGTGGCTACACTTCTGGGGGGAAAATGTTTGATATATCTGAATAGGTGAAGTCTGTTTTCATATGTGATGTGAAGCTTTGTGCCCCACCACCTAACTGAAATACCGAGCCAGAATTCTCTTCCAAACTGCAATGATATCCGATTGTGTAGTGGAAAGGGATTTTATCTAGCAGGAGAAAAAAACAAAACAAAACAAAACAAAACAGTTAAATACAGAATGAACAGTCTGCATCAGAGAGCCCTAAATCAGGACCCGGAACAATAAAATTCCCAAAATGCTTGACTGAACTGAAAATCACTTCTCCCACGGAGGCTGTTCTGGAGAATATCTGAAGCTATACTTACTGCGTGCTTGAGAAAGCCAATGAACTGGATCTCACTCTGGATCTCACTGTAGTAAGAAATGTTTCTGACTACGCTGAAGCCAGGAAGTGATTTGCAGGCGAGAGATAATAGTGACTGACCTGTAGTCCCACGAGACACTGCAAGGACATTGCAAGATTAACCTGACCAAAGTGTGAAGTTCATCTCAGGTGATCTCCCTGATCTTTGTCTCTCTTTCCCTTCCACACACTGGCTTACAGAGGACGATGTGGATGTTCAGGAAGTTCAGTACCAATCAGCTTTTCTGTTTGTCATTTGATATAACCATAGTATGCCCTGGAACTCTTCATGATCTTCATGAGGCCACCCTTATTTCTACAGTGTGTAAAGACAAATGCCTGGGATTAATTTTCATATATTCATTTCAGTCAATGTGATTATGAAATAAAAGAAAAAGGATGAAATAGGGAGTCATGCCAAGGACTGACTTTGTATCTACCCCCTCACTACAGNGAATTTCACATATCTAGCTGCTTGATTTTTTTTTTCCACAAGACTCACACTGTTTGAGGTTGAGAAGTATGCTCCACTTTGATAATGACACCCTGAAGGATAGCACTGGTAGAAAGATGAACATACAAGAGAATCCCAGCTGCTGGGATTTCAGTGCAGACAGGCAGTACATGTTGATGCTTGAATTCAGGTGGAAAGACCACCATATATCATTACACTGCCATTCAGGGAAGCTTTCGGAATGACACAAAGAACAATTCAGCTAGTGTTTGAACCTACACAGCACAGAAAAGAGAACAGATTGGTCTGACTCTTGTAAGCAGGCAAGCAGATAGTAATAATCTGTCAAACATTTGCACACCTTGCGGTAATACGGTTCACAACTTCGTAGAGGACGTGATTACATGCTTACCAGAGCAACTCTCCCGGCTCCCTAGCAGTGAACATTAGTAGAAGTGGGAAGAGACAAACAGATAAGATGCTACAGAAAGAAAAAGCAATGATTTTGATGACAGACTTTCATCATGTTCCAATTTTTCATATCTCAAAATGCTGGGGAAAAAAACCACAAATTTTTGCAAAACTTAACATCTGCGACAAAAGCTGAAAGCAAAGCAAGTGCTAGAGGACAGACTAAGGTCTTACAAGGAAAGGACCTTTCATGTTATGTTGAAATGATGTTCCAAAAAACCAAGCATACAGCTGCTTTGTGGTCAAAAGCACATGTGTTTGGGCACCTGAGGGCAGAATTACTAGATCTTCTGCATACTGTGTGTACCAAAACAACCCAGTGTACTCTGTGTTTACATTCAATCATATTCCACATGGCAGAATCTCAGTAGCAGATGATGAGTAGTAAAGATCTAGGGAAAGTATGTGGCTCAGATTTTCAAAATCTGTATCTAACTTCAAACAAACCTATTCTCCTTTGCTGCAGTTGAGGATATTTTTCTAACAAAACCATATGTGCCTAATACACCTATTATTTAGAAATTAAGGTGAGCTATAAAGCAGAAATGCAGGCACAAAGTTTCATGACTCAGTATCCCTGCGTGGTTCACCTGTAAAATTCAGGTTTGAAACTTAATTCAAATTGTACATGTGTGGCTTTTCAAAGCCACAGATTTAATTCAAGCTTAGCTGCAACATTATTATTATGAAGAAATAGTAATTAAAAGACTAAGTTAGCCAGAGGAATTGGGAAAGAATGTAAGGCAAAGCACAATTTTAAGATGTAGGTAAACATGGAAGAATGATGTCTAGTTAATTACATGCAGGAGAACAGAAATAATATGAGTTAGGATCGTGACATTATTGAAGGTAATAACACCCAGTAATATATCACAGATTATATGAGATAAGTTGAAGAAGAGTAGACTCTTTACAGGTGCAATCAGAAAAGGTTGCAGATAAGTAACCACCATATAGTCTACCAACTATTGATGTGATATGAAAACTGTTCTTTAGGAAATAATATAGGGCTGGTTCTTGAAATCCTGTATAATTACCACTCAGTTTTTTAGGGGAGGCAGAACAAAAGCTGTCAGAAGATTTTCTGACTCGTTATACTAGCAATGGTTGCAAAACATAGTGAAAACTCCTGTATTTGACATAAAATGATGTGATCACAGTGGAGGTGACTGCTGGAAACAGGGAACCATACTATGGACTTGGTGCTGGAAACAGGAAGAACTAGAGGGAGTTCCTAAACTCTAAAAAACTCAGAAAAAATGACAATTTCCCCAAATTAAGATTTGATTTTCTGTCTGCAAATAACAAAGGAATGACATCAGAAGAAATATTACTAAATGTCCAACAGAAATACATTTCTAGTTGACCAAGGCCATTCAGCTTTTATAATGATTTTGTTTTACCAAAGACATTTTCTAAAACTGACAATTTAAGCAGCACGCACAAAATACAAACTGTTTTTTCCTAGGGCCAGCATTTTTTGCTGGGCTCTGAAAGCATAGCTGCGATACAAATCTACATCTCTGTGTGCCTGCTGCATTAGTGATCATACGCAATGGCCTGTCTGCTGTGCGAGATTATGGGGATACTGCAGGCAGGGGGCAAGGGATCAGCCAGGATGTGTACAAACTTCAAATTGCTGGCTACACCCCTGACTGAAGTCTACATAAATTATGTCCACCACGTTCCCATCATTTATTTCTTTTGTCATTCCTTCAAAGAACTCGGTTGTATTCTGTCTGACAGGATTTATTCTTGGTAAAACCATTGCTGATCTTCTTTTAATAACCCTTTCTCCTATAAATACCCAGCGCTTTCATCCCTAATGATTGATTCTCATATCTTAACTTTCAGCAATATATCTGAGGATATCTATTGAAAAGCAAGTTTCATCTGCCAAGGCAAGTTTAAAGATGAACTCAGGTGGCTCTATGCTTAAATGTCTATGTATCTATTTTTCATCTGCTGAGGCACAAACAGCTCATCATTACAACAACCACCACTGAAGACAAAAACGGTATCCTTCACTCAGTCAATTCTAAAGCAGGAATCCAGTGTCTGAAATACCAGTTTAACTTTTTTGAACATGAAAAAGAAAAAGTAACCCTTTATCATAGACATTCTTCTGCCAGAAAACCACTTTCCACCCTCTCCATCAATACTTGTCTACTACATACTAAAAAAATGTGATTAGTTTGTTCTGATACAAACTCTCAAATTTTATAGTTTCAAGCTCCAAAACATACTGGTTTATCATATTTGATTGGTGAGCTTTTATGATAAAAATGTAGGTAATATTGGAGGCTGTCATATGTTGTAGTATTCATATTGTGCTAGTCACTGAGTGTTTAATTTCCTCCTGGTTTAAAACATAGTGAAAAACCAGAGTATCTGCTCTGACTAATACAAGTTTGCATGCCTGTGTCCACTCGAGAATGAGCCAAGGCAACTCCATGTCAGCATTTTGTAGATGTTACTATTGCACTGATGAAGAAACTTCAGCTAGTCAGGAACTCAGCTGCTGAAATTTTGACTGACACCATGCATGAAAATCACATTACCCTGGTTGTAAAAAACCTTCTCTGGCTACCTGTAAAGTACAGGATTATGTGTAAAGTCCTAGTTATTAACTTACAAGTCCTTAAATTGACTTGGGTTTGAATACCTCAGAGACATTCTGGAACCATACATCCCCAGTCGTTTTCTTTGGTCTCAGTCAATTGGATTAGTTCTTTTTGGCTGAAGACATTGAGCTACAGGGCATTTTTAGTGTTTGCTCGCTCCTCATGGAATTCATTAACCATGGAGGTCAGACTAGCTGACTCTCTAACATGCTCCAAATCTGAACTTAAGGTATACATTTTCAGATTGCTTATTAGGATGTATAACAGTTATGTGATTCTTTCTGTTAGGTTTCTATAGTCTTTTCACATCTGTACATAGCCAGTATTTCAGGGCTAGAAATAATCTTGTCTCAGGGTTATTTTCCCTTTATGCACTGCAAGAAAAAAAAAAAAAGATTGTATTACTGCAACTTTTCCCAATAACTTTGCAAGGATCCGCAGAGAAAAGGCTTCGCAAATGGAAATCTAATGCTTAGACAAGGCATTCCTATTTTTAAAGCATATTTGACAACATGACCTGGATCAATATTTCCAGGAAGCACCGCAGTTGAAATAGAGAGCAACTGTCTTTTTAAGTTTTTTGAAGTCTTTCATTATGAGTATTTGCTTTTGAGATATTTATAACTGTCTTCCTTTTTCTTACCAGTCCACACTCAAAGAAGTTCCCTTGGTTTTAGCTGGTCCACACCACAGTAAACAAGCACTAATTTTAGACATCAGATCAAATTAAGCTCTAATCAATATAATTAATAAGACTCGATCAGATCAGAGTTTTACTGTACTAACAGGCATTGTTATAAACCCCTGCATGGTGTGACGATTGCACAGAGATGCTGCAGGTGAACATATTCCCTGCTCTAGCAGGGGGGGTTGGACTAGATGATCTTTCGAGGTCCCTTCCAACCCCTAGGATTCTGTGATTCTGTGATTCTGTGATATTCTAAATTATAAAAGTACAACAAACTTAAAAGGTTGACTATTAAGATGCACAGTCTAATGGTATTTGACTGACCCTCTCCCCAAGGAGAGGTCTTAACTAGCTATAGAGAGGACAGTGCAATCAAAAGAGGGAGGCATGGATACATCTAATACATGAACGTGCTCCCTATATTGGTGTATCATATAAAGAACAATTCCCTATCAGCAGTGAATGAATAACTGTGTCTTGAGCTTGCATGCCAACAGTTATGAGTAGATGTCATCACTTTAAAAAATAAAAGCTGTTTCTATAGACATGTAAGACAGATTGGTGAATTTGCCTGGTTTAAATTAGGCTGAGTGGTTCATGATGGTGTAAGCAGGGGAAAGATATTTTAATAAAACCAGCCAAATCAAACCTTCCCTGCCCAATCGACTTTTCACAGAACAGGTTGACAGGGTATTAAAAGCTGTTCCATTGCATTCTGCATGTGAAAAGGGTGCCTGGCATCTAGATTTAATAGAGCCCTAAATAGCTATAGATAATTTATTCTAGTTATAGCTTTAAGTTGTGTTTTTCAGAGAATATGAGTCTTACGAAAATGGTTTCCATGCAAATCAAAACCAGCTGAAAGCTTGCCAAGGCCAAGATGTAATTTAAGATGGCATTTAAGCTGCTCTGTCTTTTCTGTCTCTAGAGATACCATCATAAAATAAAAGAATTCATCAGGTAATGTTTTCTTCATTATTCAGCCGCACAATTCTGAAGTGAAAAAGATAATTAGACATACAGTGCTGTCGACACATAGTTTATGAGGAGATTCTGATTAATTAGCTATGGTAAAAGGTTTTTATATAGTCATAATTAATTTATATTTCAAGAAAAAAGGCAAACAGACAGTACACAGATTTTAATATTTCTTTCCTCTGACAGATTTATCAAAGTAATTCTGAAGTTCTGTTGAACCTATTGCACTCCATTGTTACTTTATAGAGCAGGAAACAGACATCTAACAGCACAACTAATATTGACTTTCTGGAGAGTCAGACAGCTTAACGCTCTCACACCACTTTGAGAAAGGCATTTTTCTCTGCTGAACCAGCAGAATGAAAGCACCGTGAACTGCTCACCAAGAGACACCTTGGTATGGAACATATTGAATCAGCAATGTGAAATTCGGATGTTACACACAAGTTGCCTTCTAAATTGTGTCGTACTGCCTTCTACCGACCTGACCTGATTTATAGTAGGACTGAGGTCAAAAGGTGATTATACCATATTTCCTTTACTTTTGCATATTATTAGCTAAAAGAGTTAGACATATTGTTTCCATATATTGTCATGTTAGGTCTAGATTTGTGCTTATGCTCAGATCCAAACTCACGCAACTGACCTCGCAGGCTACCCGTTGATTAATGCTTTGGTTAATGCCAGTATGAGCCACCAGAACAATAGGCAAAGAGAAGGGTGATTCAAACTCAAGCAAATTCAAATGTGCAGAAGTGCTCTCTGCTCTAACTATATGGTACTGAAAAAGTGAGCCTATACACAGGCACAGATAACAAAAACAAAGCCACAGAGATTAACTTGTGTATCTTCAGTAAATTACTGGCAGGGATTAAATCAATCCAAATAAGAGAGGTGAAACCTCGCTGATCTTTGAGACAATCTTTAAACTGCATCACTGTGTTTCCAGGCACATTAGCCATAGCACCTATGTTCTCCTGATCCACAGTTTCATTTTTTTCTGAAACAAACACATTTTGAATACACGTTTGGATATGAGGCTAAAGGTCCAAGCACACATGCAATCACCAGATACCGATCAGGGATTGCTATTCACTTCTTCTAGTCGCTTATTCTGAGAGAAGCTTGAGGAGAAGTCTCCCCTTGGGATCTTCTTTAACAACCACTGGAGACAGTAGGAATCTTTCCAACAGAATTTGGCCCAGCCCTTTAAATACACTCAGGTGGCACCTCAGCTATGGGCAGAATTACAAAGACTGACAAAAAACCTGTTTCTTCTCTTCTTTCAGCCAGTACCTTAGTGATAAAAAGTAGCTTAAAAATCTTAAATTGCAAGATCCCAGGTAATGTCCATTCAGTTTCTAGTTAAGCTTATTTGATGCAGTATATTACTCAGAATAATTTGGAGCTATAAAAAAATGTTACAATAGTGAAGATTCCTGAATAAATAATTCTCAATTAAGTGTTAGCACCTAATTATATTAACTTATAGTAATTACTGATTCAATTATGAAATTGAAGATTAACCTGAAAATGCAGACTGGCTAATTTATTTTTATGATAGCTATACACCAACAGCACATGTAGCTGGGCTTCTATAGGCACAGGCAAGGTAAGGGTTATTTTAACACTCGTTTAGGAAGCAACGCTCAGAGACAATCTGACTAGAATACCTACTGAGCTGTGTCTGACAAAACATTGCATTTTATTATTCTATAGTCTCATGTTATCTTGCACAGTTATACGGGAAGAAATAGACCTGGATATTTTTCATCTCTGTTTATGGTTTTTATTTTTTCCCAGTCAAAATTTGCTTGTTAGAATCTGACTTCTAGTGAGTAAAAGAAGCAAACATATTCTCTAATACACGTGTTTGGATTTTATCCCAGGAACAGGAAAGTTAGAGAATGATTTATGGTTCAAAAATGGGTAGAGGAGAGATAGGTTCAGCTGTCACTCCAAATTATTTTAGTTAAGTATTTAGGGAAAGCTTTTGGCTATTAAGAACAGTGAGATAGAGTAAGGTGAGGATGGCATACGTAAAGCTGTCTTTGGGCCAGGGAAGATGGACTAGTTGAACACCTGAAGCTCCTTCCAGACCTCAGATTTTATGAAGGTATGTAAAATAAGACTTCTAGTGTTTTGATCTCTCATGTAATCTCATTATTATAATTTTTCAAAACTGTAGTAAAACAAAAGAAGCTGAAAGAAAATTATAATTTTAATATATTTAGCATAGCAGAATAACTGTTGACTTTCCATGTCCTGTGAGACTAAGGAAATAGTTCTACCACAGATTTGTAACTTAAAATCACATGACTTAGAAAAAACACAACCAGACAAAACAACATGCCTTGGAATCTTAAACAGGTACATTTTCCCAAGTAAAATTTTCAATGATGATTTACTTAGTGTGCTACTTACAATAAATATCAAGATTCTGAACTACAGAGATAATAAGCTGTATTTGTGAGCGGGGCATGTCGCATATTTAAGAAGTAACAAAGCAGTAAAGATTACTTCACGTGTACAGATTATGTATTATTTGTTAGTGTGTCACTTCCACTACTCTTTCTTTTCCAAGCAAAAGTATAAAAAACATGTGATTAGCTGTGACACTTTATGTGTTAGCTTTTACCCAGATAAATGTCAGATTTAGATAATCCTATGGGATCTATGCTTCAAATGCTTAGAAACATGACTCTGGAAGTTTAAGAAAATATATACATACATATTATTGAGATTAGGATACCAAACAGTAGTCCTGCAATAATAACGTATGGGGCAGGATTGAGTTTAGCAACCATCTCCAAACATCTCCTGTGTGAATTAGTGGAAACCAAGAATATGGGAGAGGGGACTGGATTATTCAGTAAAGATGACTGTTAAATATATTATTTCTCCTTAATCCACCTCGGTCCTAGCATGTGTTTAAATGTCAATCTCAAGTATATTTGTAACTTGCAGGAAGATAAAATATAGTATATATGGCTTCCAAAATGACTGCTGTGGATAATTCTTTTTATTCCAATGCATAGACCTTTTTACAGGTAGTGTTTTTTACCACTGCTGTCCCTTTTTTTTGTTTATATTTTTTCTCATTTATATACAAAATATTTATAGAGTGCTTAGCTAAATAAGCATCAGTATGAACACCACTGCTGTAAAGGCAAAACTTTTTCCTGTTGTAAGAGGAGTTCTTACAACTGATCAATGTTTTTGGCCCATCAAGGGCTAAATATCTGCTAATAGTCTGCAAGCCTTGCGAAGTATCTTATTCACTAGACATGCCATTCTTGGGAACTGAACCTTGCAGGAAGAGTTTGTAATTAATCCTCAGGCATTCAAATCCTCTCCCAAAATTAATTTTGCTTTTGAATCCTGTCTTTTAAGACATCACCAAAGTCAAGCACACTATGACAGTACCTTAAAAGGAGATTTTATGTCTTAAGAAGTATCTCAGAGATACGAGTAGTTTTGGTTGCGTACCTACTGGGAGGGCTGCTGTGTACCTAGATTTTACTTCTTTGTCACAAACCATGTTGCTATAAAGAAAGCGAAAAAATCCAGGTCCTGGCAATTTGTGCTTTTGACTTGCTTTCCTCATCAGTTTCAAATTGGAATAATAGAAAGAAATTAAAGATAATAATAATAATTTTAATAAAAATAAAATAATAATTTTAAAAATAAACTTATTTGTAAAACTGCACTTAAGTTTTGGACAAAACCAGATTACTTCACATGTAAACAGGAACCTGTCACTACCTAACACAACGTAAACAAGTTATAAAGGAGTTTACTGTCTCAGCACCACTTTCATCTCACTCTTTCCACTTCATGACTCATTTATGGGATATTCCAGTCACTTCCAAGACATGTTGTATTAATCTATATTCTCATAAACACTAAATATTTTAAGAATTCATTACAATTAAGAAGTTGGCAATTTGAGTGCATGAAAGGATCATAGGAGAGGCAACTGAGCTTTCCAATACAAACAACAATTTAACACTGGATATGTAGAAAAAGTATGAACAGCAAGGTCAACCTTGTACTCAGGTCTTCCCTCTCCCATTGCTGTTAGAATCTATTTCTTCTTGATGGTTCATTCACAGATGAAAAAACAACATACCTGTCTGCCAGCTATGCACAGCTGCATAGATCATGCTGCTGATCCAACCATCTGCAAAATGCAGCAGCCAGTTCATGAAGATATCCATAGCACTCTTAGGAAACAAAACGTAATTTGCCAAGTGCTGCCTGCAACTCAGAAGAGGCATCCAGTCTTCAGGATTCTTGATTAATAGCACTGGATTCAATTTGGGATCCTAAACGGACAGGCCAGTCAGGTTTTTTATTTCTGAGTTTCATCAAGGGACTGATATAAACCAGACTGGTTTTGAGCCTTACACCAAAACAGACAGGCTAGAAAAATCAATCTCACCGATATCTATCCATAATAAAACAGTGGGCAGCAACCTACCCAGAAATCCACATCAGATAGACTTCTGCTGTGTACACACAGTTCAATATATGGAAAATATGATTAGGGCTTTCTGACACTTTGAAATATATGTAACTAGATATACTATGAAGTTAGAATGGGAACTTAAATGGGAATTTAAAATTTAGAGTACTCAGCACTGATTTAACTGGGCCCTTATCAAAATATTCATTCCCTCAAAAAAAAAGAAACAGACCAATGTGCAGTTTTGGAGAAAAAGAAAGGACAAAGAAAATACGCTGGGTACTTATAATACAAATAATGGGCTGTGAAGAGATAAGGGATGATATAGATAGTGTCTCCATCTCTTAAACTATATTCTTCTCTTGGAAATCAGCTCTGTGTAAACTGCAAATAGGCAAGACAATGTCTAATGAGAAAAGAATAGGATTCTGTGTATTGTATCACATCTGTTTTTTTAACAACATTCCAAACCCAAAGCTTTAGGAAAATTACTGTTGAAAAATAATGAGATATATTGGTTAAAAGGTGCTAAATTATGATGATCTGCTTGACACTCTCTATGTAGAATTAAAAAGAAACATTTTCCTAAATGCTTGTTGATTTACAACTATTAATTCCTCTTTTATTTAAACAAATGATTCCTCCTGAAGTGTTTATTTCTAATCAAAGACCACTGAAGTTATTTAAAAAAAATAAATAGCACCTCCTTAAAAATGTGTGTTCAGTAGACTCTTTCATCCCCCAAATAGACACACCAAATGCCTTACTTTTTGCATGGACTACAGTACCCCAAAGAATCCCAGGCTGCTTTGCAAATACAGTTAACAACATGGCCTGTCAGCTTCCACCGCTGGTACGCGACCGTTATATCTGAAACCATCAGCACTTGGCAATACTGTGTAAATGTTTAAAGCACAAGTGAAGAATTGGTTATCCTTTTAGGGGACAAATATAATCACCTAACTTGGAATTTGATACAGCTGAAGCCCTGGGGTTTAAAATCCAGCTCTTATTATTGTATTCCTGTGGTGTCTTGACAGTTAGCACCCTTGAGCTGCACAATAGATGACAATGCTTGACTGGGTGACTGAATCAAAAGGAAGGGTGCTACCCAATGAATAAGGCTGGTGAGCTTTTTTGTTTGTTTTAGCTTGGTTTATTTTTATGAGAGGTCAAAACTTCTTCTCCAGAGTGGTTGCAGCAACTATAGCATCTAGAGGCTGTGCACACTACATCCATTCTGATTTTAGCTTTCAAGGGATTATCAGGCAGCTAGCTACGGGCAGTCCTCTGGGTATCACCTGGCATATTCCTGACATACTGCCTACAGTAAAATGAGTTGATTATTGTAGCTGCAGATACACTGGAACAATCTCAAGCTGGTCATTTAGGCTATCCATATGGCTTGATACCATGGTAGCCCAATAAAAACCATCACAGGCATAGTAATGCCCTCACACACAATACAAGGCATTACAGCTAGAATACTTAATGATGTTATGGTTCAAGAATTTTGTTTTATGAAACAATAAATTGTGTTTACTTTCCCTGGTTATAAAGGAAGACGTGAGAATTCCTGGGTTGTTCCAAAAATGTAAAGCAGGATCAGCAGTAAAGGATGTTGAAGCAGCAGCGTTTCCCTGAGAAGCAGCCAACTTAGAAGTGGAATATGGATTAGTGTCAGCAGGAGCAGCAGCAGGAGCTGCACAGGCAGGCTGATGGGGCATTTCCCTCGCACATCATTCTGCGGCTGTACAGCTGAGCCACTCAGAAAATCACAGCTAAAAAATTTTGTCCAGAACTATCAAGCAGATTCAGCACTCTGAATTTTATAGGTTACTGAATAAAGATGAGTGAATATCTTATGTAGCAGGTGTAATTTTGATCTTCAGAAAAGGAAAAAGTAGCTCCACTACCATAAACATAATGGCGTGAACTAGAGTTTGATGTGCCATACAGTATCTTTGCAGAAGTCTGTAATCTCTTGTTGGATGAGGAACATAAAAGCTCTTTTTAAACAATTCAGTCAACCTTTCCTTCAAGTTCTTTTTTAGTTATGAAAGCTGTAGCTTCCCATGCGTCTAAGATATTCCAATATAACTAAGAAACACTCGGTGAATTTTCTCTTTTAACATGTCATTTCAAGATTACTGAAACACTCTCATTAATTGTAAACTAGCAAGAAACATGCTAGAAATCAGTCTTCCACATCAATTCAGTGGTAGCATCAATTTCAGTCGCTATCTTTAACTGGTTATAGTCAACAAAGGTGCAGGAAGTTTGTGTATCTACTTCTCTTAGTTGAAAGTGGACAGCAAGTACAAAAATGATGACGAGTTGATTACCAAGCAACTGAAAGTTTGGCCACAAATGCCATTTTTCTTCAAAAATGCAAATGACCAGCCAGTATTTGTACTATGAAGTTTTTTCAAGTGGCAAAAGATATTTAAATTTAAGCTGCACAAGTTCAATAATGTATGTGGTCAATTTGAAAACATTCTGAGTTACCATAGGGCAGATTGACATCACCTTACCAGCTTCAGTTAAAAAAATAATATTCAAGAAGTCTGCGTTTACCTTCTAAGATGTCTCAAGGCAGGCACCTGAAATTGCAAATACCAAAAGTGACAGCACATTTTTGAAAACTTAAGATTCTATTTCCAAAGCACAGAATATTACTATTCTCAATGAATTTCAGCCATGGAAAAGCCTTATAGATTCACAACACGCAGTCAGAACCACCTGTCTAGTTTCTGTGCTCATCTGGATTGAGTTGGTTTCTCAGTGTCTTTTTTAGTGTCACTTGAGTTTGGTCCTATATATCTTTTTGTGTTCTTATTCTAAAAAAAAATGAAGAATTCAAAGTAATAAGTGAGTTTTCCAATATGACTATTTACAGTATTTACCATTATAACATTAGCTTCAAAAGATCTTCATGCTACCTAAGAAGTGGGTAATCCTTTGTTTTGTAAGGACTTCTGAACATTGAAGAGTTTCTTGTGTTCTATTTCTGTTTAAGGTGAAAAAGCTTTGACCAAGATCATGGCCCTGCAAGATTTTCAGGTAAAGATACAGTCTGAAATACCTCCTCATTCATAAACTGTCCATTCCACAGTATAACATAATCACATGGCTTTGACTACCTGGTACATCCTGAAAGCAGGTGAAAAATAAGACAGTTCCTCATTTTAACACTAAAGTACATCTCTGACCAGAAAGTTATTTTACCCCCATGGGTTATAATCCTTTGTGCCACCAGGAGATGAGCCAAACTTTTAAACTTTATCCTACATATGGCAATGCTGAGGGAGCAAGAACAAATGACCTGTCAAATCTGTGAGTAGTATCAATATCACAGGCAGGAGCTCATAACTTCCAAATCAGTCCTTAGACTCCTGGCCAGTAGCCTCTAATTGTGATCATGGGCCCTTGAAAATAGTCAAATTGACCGTACAGTCATAATAGCTATGCATTTAAATTAGTCAATTTGTTATTATAATTACAAGCTTAATCTGAATTCTCTGTGTGTAATAAAATTTAGAACTATTCCAAATATGTTTCTTATAGTAGATTGCAATTTTTAATTCCCTGACACTCTGTAGATGTCAGAGAAGGGTTACTGTGATCCCTATGTCTTTTAATATGCCCTAAAGATAAGTGAATCAAGATTAAAAAATCCATGAACCATAGGCAACCTCATTATCCATACTCTCTGTGCTGTTCATTTCTGAAGGACTGTTCTGTGAGAGGGAAATTATCTATATTCTATGTATACCATGGCAGGACAGATCCATCAGCTATATTTCCCCCCCCA
>VWZY01006055.1:549969-644614 GCA_013399075.1 Chloroceryle aenea | reverse complement strand
TTTCCCCCCCCCCCCTAAACTGTACTCCCCCTGTTGGTATAATCAAAAGATGGCCACTTGTCCTCAAAGAGAAAAACAAAATAAACCTCCAAATTTATAAATTTCATCCCATAGTTTTAGCAAAATACACCCCAAAACCCCAACATAATTGTTATATACTCTTAGGAAATGAATTAGGCCTTAGCAGTTAGCTACCTCAGTTAGTTCTAAAATTCAACAAACTCTGAGAAAATCTCTTTTTATACAATCTTTTGGATATGTCATTTGCCATTTATATTTGATGGCCTTAAGGAAAAAAAAGTTACAAAAAGGTATTAATGCAAGTAGATAATAAAGCTGCATTCTATAAATCTATAGCAGCTTACAGTAATCATTAAAGCATGCAAAACTCTTTCATCTATTCAAAAATATGCAGTGCACAGAATGCCTGCTAAGGTGCATGACAAGTCAGAGTTAAATATATATTAATAAATGAATTAGCTTCATAAATAATAGCCATAATGACATTTTAGGAGACAATAAGTCTGAGGATTGTCAGAAAATGGTTGATGTATGAGCTTCACGTCTCAGTGATTCTTCAAAATGAATAGGCTTTGCGAGATAGTTCAGACCCACGACCAGCCTATTTCCTTGAATAATTTACTTGTTGTCAATTTGTACAGCCACATTACACATGCAAATTGTGCTGCCTGTGCAAACACCACTTGGAGATGATAAAAACAAATTTACGAAGGCTATAGAGGAAGGATTTATTTCACTTTCTCGCCCAGGTCAAGCAATACATGTATCTGACGATTGTGTGTACCCAATTTTGTTGTAATTATATCAGCAAATTATTCTTTATAATCTTATTATTTTTAGCAGTCTCCTTGTGCTTGGGATAATTAGCTTTCTTCACTCAGTGTAAAAACAATTCAACTTGCCAGCTAGGCAGGGCACAGCTCCATTATCTGTTTTGGGTTTAAATTTATTCCCTATATTCTTGGACACTTTGTGTAAATTAAAAATTTCATAGTCCCTAATACTGTACACGCTGTTCATTCAGTGATGAATTAAGGTCCCTAAACCTCTACGTTTGCTATTAGATATCTCACCCACTTTATATGTTAATCTGTGCTAATGAATTCCACAACCCCTAGCCACAGCGAGATGACTAAAATTATTACCACTTACAGAGATATGCTTTTTTCATTTAAAGTTCAATTCAAATTGCTCCCATAAACAGTCTGCCACACAAAGATACCTCCTTTAAAGAAGAGTTACTTACCTGTAAGTAGAGTTCTCTGAAGGTAGCATTATCTTTGGATACACATTCCTCAGCCACGTGACCTCTGGTTTGTGGCAGGGGGGAGTGGATCCATCCCTTGATATTTAAGACTTTTTCCTCAAGGCACTTCATTACCTCTGCGGCTCCTGTGCCTCGAGGGTTATTTATACCACAGCCTGTCAACACAACTGCCCCTTGCCTGCTAAGGTAGGCCCTGGACCGGGCTCAGGAGCAGAGAGGCTCCTTAGAGGGGTGGCCTTTGTGTTGACAGAACATCTACACAGCAGCTTTGTACCGAACGAGTCTCAGGTAAGTGTCTTCATCCCTCTCCAGACAGCTACCCATGAGCCCGTCTCTCAGGGCAGGAATAGAAACAGTGAAACAAAACCACGCAGAAGGCAACAAAAAGGCTTCACGGTACTACATGTGTTGCACAAGTCATCACCCAGACGGCAGCTTGCCCCTGGTGCAGCTACTTGCACTTCACGGGCAGCCTGGATACACAACAAAAACTCTACCCCTCTCAAAGGAAAATAACTTAAATATTGCAGTTTACTCAAGAAAGAACAGCAATACCCTCTGCTGAGCAATTGTATTTCAAACCAGTAGAGGGCATTGGTATACGCACAGACTAAGTGGGCTCATCACAGTAGCTTGAAAAATCAGCTGTTATTTATATAAATGAAACAATACTATAGTTCAAATATGGTACAGAGTATCAAAACTAGCCTCTTAAAGTTAAATCAACACAAAATAAAATGAAAAAGATCGAGATTCCTGTAAGACTTTCCAATTACATAGACCTTTATTGCAGTCCAAATACTAAACTAATTAATTTTATCTAACAACCTTGAAAAATAGTTAAAATAATGTTGTTTGTTTCACAAACTAAACAAAAGAGAGGTTAAGTGCCTTGCCCTCACTCCATATCTGAGTGCCACAGGAAGGAACTCCCAGCTTTATGGTTCACTCTTGTGCCTCTAATGACAATTAATACACAGCGAAAACCTCTCTGAGAGGTTAAGAAAACTGCTTTCTGACTCTTCTTGTGTAAAATCATTCAGAGGATAATTCATTTAGTGATATGGTAGGGGATATTTCTCTTCTATTGCCAGAGCAGAGTAAATTATCCATGATCCCAATCCAATGTATGGACTTTGCATCCATCACAATAAAATTGGGGTTGATGGATATACATCACTGAGATTTATCCTTTAGTAGGTAAGTACCCTCCGATAGGGGTGATGTATACATTGCAGTGAATTATCTGGCTGCAGGACCCATCAAACATACTCTATACTCCAATAAGTGCAGCTATAGCAACACAGGGGTCAGGTCAGCAAGCACAACAGTCAGCAGGTCCTAGAAAATGCCACAGCACTTAATGAGATGTGAACTTCATATCCTTATGGTCTTGCCATTGCTGGTACCAAAAGAAGTTAGGTTAGGGTTGGTACAGCTACACCTACAGCAGCTCAGTTATGCTTTTGCTTTCTGCAAAACCTCATTCTAAGAACCCAGATCATCTGCACCTTTAAGTGCTCACACTTTTTTTGCTAATCTAACCCACAAGATTAATTAGTCTAATTGTCATTTGTTCCTTGGCTCACAGAATCACAAATGCAAACCTCAGAAGAACAAGGAGGTAGCAAGTGACAGGATGACAATATCCTCAGTAAAAGCTCAGAGCTCGATCCTACATTGTTCAGTTCAGCAGTGCTCTCAACCAACCACAGGTCTGAGCAGACCTGGTCTGATGCTGCATAACACAGAGCTCCGTGGGCTGACCACAGAACTCTCACTGTCTAGAAGCAGTACAAGATCTAAGAAGGGAAAACACAGCAAAGCTTCTCAACTGTACACAGGGGACTCAAGCACATTTTTCTTCAGAATACTATTCCCTGTTACATCACTTTCTGGTTTGGTTTTTTGTTTGTTATTTTTTTTGCTTAGTGTCCTTGAGAACCCGGGAATGAGAACACAAGTGGACTTGAGACTTAGATAAACTGACTGAGGACAATCTCTGGTATATAAACCAACTATACAGAAATCTGGCTACCTTGTGCTGTAGTGTCACAGCTCTGTGCTCTCTGCTGCACACTCTTGGTCTAATCCAAACTTAAATGAAGCCGATGGAAATCTTTCTACTGACTTTTAACAAGCTTTCAACTGGGGCTCAGGCAATGGCCTGCCTGGATTAAAGTCTTACTTTAAATGAGGTAAAGAGAGCTCAAATTACAAAACATCATTACTACTTACAATATATACTATAGAATATTTACTAATATACTTTAATGTATGGTTTTAGATAATGTTCTTTGGAGATTTCCATTAATTGTCTCTAAGATGGTTCTTGTAATGTTTATTTAGCAAGAATTAATTTGGTTCTTATATAGCACAGTACGTGGAAAAAACCCTCTTTAATCCTTTTAACTGACTTTAAATGCTCAGTTGAAAATAATTATTATAAAGGATTAATAAAAAGATTTTTTTTAAGTTAACAACAAATTAAAACTTTAGGAAAAAAAAGACAAACAGATGTTATTTTATTGTCTTTAGATCTCTCTTTAAAAACAGTCTAAATTTCCGTTCTAATACTATTTTATTATATTAAAGTATAATTGTGCTAGAAACATTTCTCATTATGTGAGCAAAAATGAATACAAGGTAGACAGTATACTAACACAATAACTGTAATCTGCTAATACAATAAAGCCTTCCTGTTATGGTTAAGCAAGGATTCAGCTCTTGATGGTTTCAACACATTTCCAAAACACTCTCTCAAAAGGATAAAATGTAGCATATTTTCACACTTAAAGTTTCTGATGTCCTCATTTCCCACTGAAGCACAAGAAACAGTTATTAATGCATAATTTCTGTTGTAGCAGATTCTATTTCTGTTTTAGGAAACTGTATATTTTGTGGTGATAAGCACGTACACCATTATTTCTGAATAGCTAAAAACGGCTTCAAGCATAAGTCTGAGCAAATAATTCAAGCCTCTGCTGTGTTCTGAAGCCCAAGAATCTAACCTGCATCTGGTCTGAAGAGGAGAATTCCACTGTCAGAACCTGTGGTGGGACCAGGCACAGACACAGCCAGTGGTTTTGCTGACAGCTGACAAATTTGACCACTTCTGTTAGAGTTACTCGTTCAGCGAGTGCTGCAAAAAAATCCCAAACAGTGATGAATTTTGTAGATCAAAACCAATGCTTTTTACTCTGAAACACTCAGCACACTCCCTTCCAGCACTGCTACACAAAACCAGGCAAAGGTGTGAACCTGTGGAGCAATGCTCTGTCCCAGCGTGGTCGAGTGAAGACTGCCACAGGTGCTGGTGGTATGAAGTGTCTGTCCTAAACAGTAACAAGTGTAAAAGTAGCACCAGCAGCCCAGATTGGTCACCCAAATGAACACAGGACATTCTCTTCTCAAGCAAATGTGCTTAAGACCATCTCATGACATCATGAACAAGAAGTACCATAGTGCTGTACACTAATACTTGGTTACTCTACAGTAACAATGGAAAGACCAAGACCCAGAGCTGCTGATTTAAATTCCTGAGCAGACTCTGTGCTTTGCTCTACAGAGATTCCTACAGCAGGAAGCTCATATTCCTATTGCAAGAAGACAATATATCTGACAAAGGAAACTATAACAAAAGGAGCTCACAGTAGTGCCTGTAAATACACAAAAGCAGAAGGTGAAGATGGGCAACAGAGATATAATCACCTACAACCTGAACATTCATAGAGATCCTGAAAGATTCTAATTAAACTTGATGCTATGGATAATTGCAGTGGCCTTACTTCTAAAGTTCAAATAGTTTTTTAATAATAGCATCAAAAATATCTAACCTTTAATTACTGTGTTGCACTAGTTTGATGTTCCACAGGAATGTCAGAGGCATGACTCGTTTCATTCATAAGAGTCATTGTTTGGCAGGTCTCCAGGACAGGAATTCAAGTGAGAAAGGAAGTTAGAGCAGTTGACCAAAAGGAAATAAATCAGACGATTTGGATATTTGTTCAATGGGGAACAGAAAATTGTATGAGAAAAATTCAACACCAAATCAAGTTTGACACAACAGCAGCCCTTACAAATGTGATGTAGGGACACCAATATGAGTCACAGGGGTGTGCTGCCTTTTCCTTTCTTCCCCAGATAAAGACTACACACTGTTTTACAAAACAAAACAAGCCCGACAAACAAAATGGTNGGTGTGCTGCCTTTTCCTTTCTTCCCCAGATAAAGACTACACACTGTTTTACAAAACAAAACAACCCCGACAAACAAAACGGTAAGTTGCAAATTCTGCTAAGTGGCCAATAATTTCTTGTAGCTTCAGCAATCACTGACCTTTTGAATACAGATTCTTCTGGATTGCTGAAAGCCAGGGAGGAACTCTTTCCACCTTTTCTTTTTTCTTATGGAAGAACCTGTAAGAAGTCAGAATTTGTTGCAGAAGAACTAGAGTTTATCCTGAAATCTGGCTTTTTAAATTACATATACAATGAACATTTAATTATATACTGAAATGCAGGTGAACATTTGAGTACTTCATTTGTGTTCACTCCCAGTGCCAATCTGTGCCACAAATTGGCTGTGGATACTAAATAAGGAGTATATTTGGGTACAAATTGTGTCATGAAATTAAATTTGTCCTCTGAAAACATACCCCTACCAAACACATAAATTTGCAGGTCATAAAGATGTCACAAATCTTTCAATTTTTGGAGTATTCTCGAATTATCTCATGTTAAGAAAACATAATGCAGTGTAATGGTCTATCATTTTGCTAGAACAAATGGCAATGAGTATCCAATACCAATACTTTTATCAATTACCACATATCTGTATACCAAATAAAATCCATTATTAATTGTAAATAAAATAAATCTCTTAAAAATTGATTTCCCAGATGAGAGGAAAATCTAGTTAGCAAGCTGAGTGTGAAATTTACATGTAGTTCGTGAAAAAGTGATTACTTACGGAATTAATTGATTTAAAAAATGATTCTGAGGATGTAAAATTCTGGCATAAAAAGGAAATGAATCTGAAGATCTGGTTTATGCCCATGAGAAAGGTGTTTATTTTTTCCTTCCATGCACAGCCAATCCCAGAAGCTGTGATCCACCAAGGAATCCCTACTCAAAGCTGTANAAGTGTAAAAGTAGCACCAGCAGCCCAGATTGGTCACCCAAATGAACACAGGACATTCTCTTCTCAAGCAAATGTGCTTAAGACCATCTCATGACATCATGAACCAGAAGTACCATAGTGCTGTACACTAATACTTGGTTACTCTACAGTAACAATGGAAAGACCAAGACCCAGAGCTGCTGATTTAAATTCCTGAGCAGACTCTGTGCTTTGCTCTACAGAGATTCCTACAGCAGGAAGCTCATATTCCTATTGCAAGAAGACAATATATCTGACAAAGGAAACTATAACAAAAGGAGCTCACAGTAGTGCCTGTAAATACACAAAAGCAGAAGGTGAAGATGGGCAACAGAGATATAATCACCTACAACCTGAACATTCATAGAGATCCTGAAAGATTCTAATTAAACTTGATGCTATGGATAATTGCAGTGGCCTTACTTCTAAAGTTCAAATAGTTTTTTAATAATAGCATCAAAAATATCTAACCTTTAATTACTGTGTGCACTAGTTTGATGTTCCACAGGAATGTCAGAGGCATGACTCGTTTCATTCATAAGAGTCATTGTTTGGCAGGTCTCCAGGACAGGAATTCAAGTGAGAAAGGAAGTTAGAGCAGTTGACCAAAAGGAAATAAATCAGACGATTTGGATATTTGTTCAATGGGGAACAGAAAATTGTATGAGAAANCGCTTCGCGTGGTGCCGCCGGGAGCGCGCTGCCGTCGCCTCCCGGCCTAAGCCGCCCCCGAGCGGCCTCTTTTCTCCGGCCTTCCCCGGGGGTCGGCGGAGCTCGCCCGTACCCGCCCTTGCCCACCGNTTTGTTCAATGGGGAACAGAAAATTGTATGAGAAAAATTCAACACCAAATCAAGTTTGACACAACAGCAGCCCTTACAAATGTGATGTAGGGACACCAATATGAGTCACAGGGGTGTGCTGCCTTTTCCTTTCTTCCCCAGATAAAGACTACACACTGTTTTACAAAACAAAACAACCCCGACAAACAAAACGGTAAGTTGCAAATTCTGCTAAGTGGCCAATAATTTCTTGTAGCTTCAGCAATCACTGACCTTTTGAATACAGATTCTTCTGGATTGCTGAAAGCCAGGGAGGAACTCTTTCCACCTTTTCTTTTTTCTTATGGAAGAACCTGTAAGAAGTCAGAATTTGTTGCAGAAGAACTAGAGTTTATCCTGAAATCTGGCTTTTTAAATTACATATACAATGAACATTTAATTATATACTGAAATGCAGGTGAACATTTGAGTACTTCATTTGTGTTCACTCCCAGTGCCAATCTGTGCCACAAATTGGCTGTGGATACTAAATAAGGAGTATATTTGGGTACAAATTGTGTCATGAAATTAAATTTGTCCTCTGAAAACATACCCCTACCAAACACATAAATTTGCAGGTCATAAAGATGTCACAAATCTTTCAATTTTTGGAGTATTCTCGAATTATCTCATGTTAAGAAAACATAATGCAGTGTAATGGTCTATCATTTTGCTAGAACAAATGGCAATGAGTATCCAATACCAATACTTTTATCAATTACCACATATCTGTATACCAAATAAAATCCATTATTAATTGTAAATAAAATAAATCTCTTAAAAATTGATTTCCCAGATGAGAGGAAAATCTAGTTAGCAAGCTGAGTGTGAAATTTACATGTAGTTCGTGAAAAAGTGATTACTTACGGAATTAATTGATTTAAAAAATGATTCTGAGGATGTAAAATTCTGGCATAAAAAGGAAATGAATCTGAAGATCTGGTTTATGCCCATGAGAAAGGTGTTTATTTTTTCCTTCCATGCACAGCCAATCCCAGAAGCTGTGATCCACCAAGGAATCCCTACTCAAAGCTGTACTCCTCAACATCCATCCTCACAACAACTAAACTCAACATAAACTCTTTCTCATTCCCATCAGAGCTGAACTCTTTGTCCACAACTGGGTTGTGTCCCGATTTGGTGTCAGCAATTCCTTTCTCAGAAGTCTTGATACAAAGATTTACTGTTCAACCTGTCGCAACCATCCCTCAAAAAATGCATCTCGTTACAAATTACTTCAGTCGGGAAACCTCCCATCTTCCAGACCCATTTCAGTGCTAGTGACATCAGCCTTATCCCTTCATCATTCCCTCGCACTTTCTCTGCCCCTGCCTTCCTATTGATCCTTATGTGCCAGATATTCTTGATGACTGGCAGCTCCTAAACACTTGTTTTGCCTGTCTCCCCTGTGAAAGCTGAAAGGACAGGCTGTAAGACAATCTTCCAAGTAAGCAAGTCCTTTCCTGACCACTTGGCATAGATTTTGAAGCACTTAGCACAGTGCTGGCTGGCTCAGAATTCCTGATGAGTTTCTACGAGATTTTTCACATTCTTGAAGGAGCTTAAGGAAACTGCGAGCTCTGATGGTGAAAGACAATCCATAATGAACAACCCTGCAAGATCAGGGACTAGGGTTTTTGAGGTTTTCTCTTCACCACAGGAATCCAAGACACTAGTGGGAATTTACAGGATTTTTCCATCCTTGAAGGCTAAGGATGCTGACTCTGCTTATTCTGTCCCAGCAGAAACAGGCGTTGTATGAATCACAAGGTTTATTTTTGAAATAGATGCCATACTCCTTTATGGGAACTGGGACTGCCGTAAAACTTGTCACCAGTCTTTCCTTCGGCATACTGCTGTTAATTCTGACAAAACTACCACAGTCGCACACGTTGGGCCGTCAGACCCTGCCGGAGTCCGCCTGGGTGCGAAGGAGTTGCTCTGTTCCCCCAGAGCAGCCTCACTGAGAGGAGTGGGGGCGAGCTATGCCCCAGGGGAGAAGCCCCCTACTCGTGAAGGCAGCACCGTCCCGGGACGAGAACCCTATCTCTGGCGCAGGCCGCGCCGCCCCGCCCCGCCTGGTTGTCCTGGAGACCAGAGAGGCGGGGCCCTAGGCAGCAAAGCGCCCGTTGATTGGCTGCGCGGCAGAGTCCAATGGGCTGACGGAGTGATCTGGCGGTGTCAAAATGGCGACCAGGTAAACAGCGCTCGGGGAGTTTCGGTGTTCGGACTGCGGTGAGGGGCGAGCTGGGGCTGTGCGGGCTGCTGGGAAGCGCTGTGAGGCTGGAGGGGCGGCAGGCNGCTTGGTGCGATATCGCCCCAAAGCTGAAAACAAATGCAAAATGACAAAACCTTTAAGGTGAAAGAAGGACGAAAAAAATCCCCAACTAGTAGCTTTAAGCCATATACTTAAATCTTCTATTGCTTTCTGAAATAGTAAGTATTAGAAGCTTTCTAGTGTGCTTGTGCAAAATATCCAATAAGAGGTATTTTTCTTAATATTAAATATTTTTTTCGTTCTGCTTATGTGTTTTGCTATTTCTCCTTCTTTCTTCTGTAGCCTGTTTATGTTTTCATGATAGAATGGGTAAGCTCACATAACTGGTGTCTTTGCAGGAATTTAGAGTGGCTTGGACTTGTTTAGCCTGGAAGATGTGGAGTGGACTGTTACCTCCAGGACTGAATGAAAGTGATGTTGACTTCAGTTCGGATGATGGAGATGAATCACATGGTTCATTTTCAAAGGAAGATGCAAAAAAAGATGCTGAAAGAGCTCAGCTTTCTGAATTGCAGAAGAATGGACCTGAAAGTAATGCCATCAGTGAAGCAGTTGTGATATCAATGACAGATGGAGAAAATGAATCACAAACGTGTCCTTCTGGAGTCTCTTTAGATATATGGAATGTGGGTATCATTACAGCTCTCCCAATGTCCAGTGCATAAATTCAACATACTCAAAGTTGAACAGCTACTTTTAAAATTTAAATCACTCAGTGTTGAATATTTAATATACAAATATGAAATGAAATATAATCGTGGTGCAGTCATTGTAAAGTACCTTAGATTGTTTCTAGCAGGGTGAATGGGAATTTAGGAATGGGAAGTGAGTGTGACTTTTTTCATTCCAGTGCACTGTGATTGAAAGCACAGAAGGGAGATGCTGTGCTAAGCTCTATGGTTGCCTAAAGTCTTGTGGTTGTTGGTAGTGTATGGGCTCTGAAGTTCTCTGTAACTGCTTTCTGCATTAGTAAGGATTTACAGCTAAACATCTGTGACAGATGGGTGTGTTTCTGCTTTCTGTGGGGGCTATTTGCAGGCATACGGATTCATAGATGCTTAGAACCTCTTGATTTTTCTTTTTCCTTGTAAAGACTGGAAAAAATAAAGAAATCTGTGTGTTAGGCTTTTGAGTCCAAGTAAGAATAGGCAAAAAAAGAGTTGTTCTCCCATCCATCAGTCCGAGTAGGTAGCTGCTGCACACAGGCGGTGCTCTCGGTGACGCCTGGGCTACAGACTGCCAGCTAGGTGATGACAATGCACCCAGTAGCTCTGGAGCACACAGCCAGCATAACTGTGCTCAGTGTCACATCCCACGAGAAAACTGACAGGTTTGGTTAGTTCTGGGGTTTAGGGAGTGCAGAAAGTCGGAGAGATGTGATGAAAGATTAGAGCAAATGCAAGTCTGACACTGTCAGAGTTGGATGTTCTTAATTCATAAATTCTAATGTTACCAATACAGCAAGATACTGTGGAGAAATAAGATACTGGGACAACATTTAACAGCACATTTGTATAATTTTTTTAAAAAATGGAAAAGAACCCCTAAATTACTGCTTTGCCTTTCTTTAATCTTATAGAAATTTGTGGAACTTCAGAAGAAAAACCGCGAAATGAAGACCCAAGCAAATCAGGGGATCAGACGCCGTAAAAGAAAGCGCCACAGAAAAGGTGTCTTCTGTAATTACAGAGTGTATCTTCTGAAAATGGAATTAGTATCAAATAGATTAGAAGTGGGTATTGCGGGGTGTTGGGGTTTTTTTGTTTGTTTGTTGTTTTTTGGTTGGTTGCCAAGAATTGTATGCCTGAGTGGATATATTCCAGCTATTACTTAGGACTTCATTTTTCCAGCTGTATACATAATTGTGGGGCTAGGTGGTAAATTGCTACTTAAAATTCAAGCAATATATTTGTCCCCTTTTTAAAAAGGGGGCAGAACTTAGTTAATACTGATTCGTAATGGCCCAGTGTATTGCAGTAATTCTATGAAACATACTTCTGTGTATTCTGGTTAAAGCTTCTTCAGAGATATTGTAGGAGGTTCTTTGTATGAAAAGTCTTAGAGCTGAGTGGTTTAAATCCACGTGATCACTGGGTGAAAATCCCAGTGTTTCAGTAATGCAGACAGTTAGACTTCTGTTAACTTGATTGGATGCTGTAGGGTATTACTGTGTAATGTTGGATTTTATTTTCTTTTTCCCCTAGAAAAACAGAAAAAGAAGGATGAAGTGACTGAGAGGTATAACTAGGTCAATGTGATTATCTAAGGTCTGTTTTTAATATGGGGCAAAACTTGTAAAAAGCTTGACCACATGCATGGCTGAAGCCCAGCTTCGAACATCACGTCAAATACCTGCTGAAAGTGTTCAGTGCTTGTTGGGCAGGCTGCAGTTGATGCCAGTGATTGCTTAATGGACTTTATTGCTTGATTTTAAAAATAACATGGATGTATCATTTAATGTGACTTAAAATAGGCTTAATGTGATTCCTAGGATGTTTTGCACAGAGCTGTATACAAGCTTGCTTTTGGATTGTGGCATTACACTTAGAGGGCAAGGAATAACTAATTTCACTTCCATTAAAAACTGAAGGGGTGAAAGGGGCATGTGTGACAACGGGAAGAACTTCTTTTAGGGTAGAAAAGACTCTTACAAGTTGTGGAAAGGTAACTGGGTATATTAATGACTTGGTTTTGTTTTGGTTTTAGTAGTCAAGAGTTGGCAAATGAAGAGAAATGGAAAGAACTTACGCAGTACTTTGGAATCAATGATAGATTTGAACCGCCTGTGGCTAGCAGGGCTCCACAAAAGGTGACTTGACCTGAAAGCAATGTCAGCTTGGGCATGGCAGTAAAAGTACTCAGCCTTAACTGAGATAGGAATAAAACAGACTATTGGAAAGTGAGTAAATGATCAAGTTACTCGGAGGAAAGATAATTTTGTGCACATTTTTAATGAATTTCCTTTTAGATATCACATTAATCATACTTTGTTTGAAAGGTTGCTGTTTTCTTTTTGAGACAGTACCCGTGTTTCTTTCCTGTTCTGCTCTCTTATCATGAGAGACAGAAGACCTCGTATGCAATGTGTTATCTCCCCACTTCCTTTTTCCATTGTGTTTTAACTTGAAAATGTGTGAAGTAAATCCTGGAGTTGACATTGACACCAGTAGCTTTAGAACATAGAGGGCCAAAAGTGCCATACAGCTTTACTGGATTTATAACTCATTCTGTTCAAAAATAGTGTGCAACTAGTCCTATTTGAAACAACAGGTACAACACAGGGGGCAAGTTAAGAAACTCCTTATATTACGAGTTCCTCATAGCACTGTTTGCTCTGTGATTTTTCTAGTAGAGGCTTATATAAATTCTTTGACATCAAATGTTCAGTTAGAACCCTTAATGATAAATTTTGTGGGTTTCATTTGTCTAACGTGAGTTCCTGCATGCTAGTCATGAGACATTCACTTCTGCTGAGTTTTTACTTTTGGTGGGTATTTAGTTGTCATTAAACTGCTCAGGATAGATCTGGAATGAGGCCCAAAGTGTTAAAGTGCAGATGCTCTCCATGTGAGTTCAGAGATTTTATCAGCAGTGGAACGTCTGTCTCATTAATTTCAAAGAAGACATCTAACAGAATTGGCTTACACTGCAGCTTAAAACTGTGCATTTCTTTTTTCTTTCTGTTTTTTTTCCAACTTCCACTTGAATAATTCAAGTTGAATATTTGCAGATCACTGTTTCTCAAGAGTTCTGTTTGCTTTTTTGCTTTTATCTTTTAAAAAAGTATATATTAAGAAACTGTCAAATATGTTTTCTTTAGCATCACTTGCATTTAAAACCAGTAAGTAGATTCTTTTCATGAGTGATTGCTTCTTTGTGTATGTGTATGAAATTCTGAAGTTGGACCCTACTGTTACACTCCCCTCATATATTCCTTCAGAAGTTTTCCAACAATTTACAGTAAATATTTACTCTTTATTGTTACATTATTTGTAAATGTTGTTAAACAAATGATGCTACATTGATCATAAAGGTTATTTTCTTATTTTCAGAGGTTACATTCTGAAGCTTTCTCATTGTCTTCCATAGGAGTGCTAGAATTTGTAATTTATTAGCACAGTGCAGTGGCACCATGCCAGAACTCAGTTTTTGGATAAAGATAAGATCTTAGAACTGTAACGATACAGTGGTAATTGCCATTCTTCATGTTACCTGACACATATATTGCACATTTTGTTTAGAAAGCTCCAGGGATGGAAGAGATAAGCCAGATCTTCAGATGAAATTTTATTGTGACAGGCATAAACTAGTCCGTGTAATTTTTTTAACCTGCAGTATTATCCTGCACGTAAGGTGGAACTAATGCAATGATTTGTGCTCAGGCAGCCTTTCAGTGAATTCTTAATTATACTGTCCATTACAATACATAGACAAAGTGATTTGTGTTACATAGAAATTACAGGTTTACACAGGGTCTTAAAATAAAGAATTTTATGAAAGGAAAAAAAACTTAGAAAGGAGATGCTCCCTTTAAATGTGTTATGTCTTTTATTTGTCCTAAAAAATTGTTTTTTTTTTTTTTTTTTTAGTCTGGCCTTGAACTTAGCATAGAGAAGTCTGTGGCTGAAGGTGACATTGATAAGGCTGAGGAGCTGAGTGATAGATTAGCCACTCGTGAGGTAAGTGGGCTGTTGGCAAAAGCTCTGAGGAAACGTTTCATTTTGTACATCTGAGCAAAAAGAGTCATAACTAAAATAGCATTGAAGATTGTCTGGGGTTTCTTACCTGTTTCCTAAGCAGATTTCTGTCAGGAGTGGTTGAAGGATTTTGCTGCTGATCTAGTAATGTTTGGGCAGCTGTAGCTATGTATAAGAATTGAGAATACAACCATGCAAGTTCCCAAGTAACCTTGCTTTAAAGCTTTCCTGCTGACTCCACGAGTTGGAGGAGTCAGTAACTAGTCATCTGTATTGAGCTTTTTATTTTCCTGCGTGTGGCAAGCCAAGAAAACAGGAGTAGGATGTTCCCTTCCAGTGAGTTCCCTGAGACTTGGATTTTTCTTTGCATCCTCCCTCAATAAGTTTGGGAGGTCAGCAGGAAGGTAGAGGGTTAGCAAGTTTAGAGCAAGATGTGTCCAAATAAGGACAGAGACACTCAAACTTGTGTGTCAGTGCTTCCCCCCCACATCTTCCTGTGATCAGGAGTTAATGGCTGGAAGAATTCTGAAGAAGAATGGGAGTAGATGGATGTCAAATACATTGCTGTAGCTTTAGAATGATGTTTACAGAATTGATTTTATTTCCTTGTCATCATTTTCAGTATATAAATGCGTATCTTAAATTTTTTTTGTTAGTTGGTGTATCTGAGTAATTTTATGAAGGCTGTACTGCTCTTTGCCACAAGAAATGAATCCTCTACATTTGTGCGTAGTGCTGAGTGAATACTTAAACTGGTGAAGAATCTTATGAGATACTTCTGGTAATTGCAATTTCATGTAAGAAGCAGCTAAATGAGTGCAAATAGAGTAGGTGGTAGCAGCTGAAGTACATAATAGAAATCCATGAAGGTGTTGTGCCCACTGCTGTGTGTGCATGGGAGAGAAAATGAGAAGGATGAAAATTGGGTTAAAAAGGTAGTTGGAAGAGTTTTGAAGCCAAGTAAGAAAAAGAACTAAATAAATATAATCTGAGGTGAGTGGAGAAGCCATCATTTTTAAGTCATCCTATATATATAATTTAAGCTATAAAAATTGTAGATTTATATCAGAAATTAATTATATATCCCTTTGCTTTAATTCTCCCATCTTGTGTACTCTATCTTCAGAGTTAATGGGAATTTTCTGTCCCCTGCATATACCAGCAAAATCTAAAAGTATTAGAGAAGCATTAAGAAGGACAAATTCTGAATGCATACTTGTGAGAGAATGAGAAGTAAAATGTTTCCTAAGTGCAGGGTTTCAAGCTAAGCTTTGATGTAAAATTGACGATGTAAATCTGTTTAATGCAGTACAATGGAATAATGTGATGGCTTTAAAAACAGATGGCTTTTGAAATGGGAAATACATCTCTAAGGTTCTGTAAATAAGGTTAGGTAAAAGCAACTGTTCCTCAGTGTGTGTTCTTATGCAATCATTAAACTCCTAGCTTTAGTCAATTGGAGCAGTTTCTAATGACTATACTCTTACCTGCTTTTTCACCAGTGATCACAGAACTTCAATCCACAAAGATAACAGCTATTGACAGTGACAGGAATGTGTCCTGATGTTCCCTTTTAAGTCTGACCAGCTTCTCACTGTGCTACTGTTATATTACCTTTCATGTGTGCAACATGAAAAACACTTGCTGTTCTCCTTCACAAATGTCATTATCCCATCTGCTCTAAAGTGGTTAGAGTATCGTAATCAATAAAACATACTGAGGTTCTAGTGCAAATTGTTTGACTATAAAAACAAATTAATGTAAGAAGTTTGAAGGTTTTGTAATATTTATGATAGACTGTTATCTGATTTCAGTAGCCATGGGATTATACAACATCCAGCATATACCTGGTGCTAGAGCAATGTGTTATTTGTGGAACATTAGCTCCAAATTGTTGACTTTCAAATATTAGCATGTTGTAATTCTGAAAACAAAATGCTTGAAACATTATTAGTATTCACAGCCCTTGCTTGGTTTTGGTTAAGTGGGTTTATCTGAATAAATAGTATGTTGAAGGAAGGAAAGCTCAAATGACTCTGGCTTGATCTCATGAGAAGTTCTGTCAAGGCAGAATCCATGTGAATTCACTGGGGTTCTCTACTCTTTTAAAGATATGCTACATTACCCACCACAAGATTCATTTTTCCAAGGAGATGTTTTTTGTTTTTGTAAACAGAACTTTTAAAATACATTTTGTTTTAAGGAAATAATTGTAACAGTGACTAATTTTGATTCAGTGAAGGATTTTAGGAAAGGATTCGGTTATAGAAGAGGTTGATACAAAAATCATTGTTTTATATATAAGTGCAATTAATAAAATATTGCTTTCATATAATATTGATTCAATCACTTCTTTCCTTCTCCTTGCAGTTCAAAAAAAATCCCTTTTAAAGGTCATTTTACATAATACTTCTAAGAAGTGAGAACATTTTTAAGAGCAGGTGGTTATTTGTGACCTTCTAACTTCCAAATGCAGCAGAACACTGTGAGGAACTGGGCATGGAACTATACCTTGTATTGAAGTACACCACTTCTGAATTCCAGAGAAGTGGATGAATGACTGTTTTTCTATCTCAACTTCATCTTTCCATGTATAGTTTTCGTTTTCCTTGAGCAGTGTTGCAGGGTTGGGGGCAGGGAGTGTATGAGAAACAGCTGCCTTCTGTTTGGGGTGCAGCCCCCCTTGCAGCTGTGTGAGAAATGGTCAGTGGGTAGGTGTTCTTTTTGAAATCAGGTGTATGGGGTTTTAATCGGCACCATTTTCTTTTGCGAGAAGCAGTGACTGGAACCTGCTGATAAAGCTTTTGCTTTGAGGCACAGATCCCAGAGTTCTTAAAGCCGTTTCCTGCCTTAATAAGTGAAACTAATTTTTGATGTATAACATTTATAAGCCTGTGAAACTGATAGGGCAGCTTCAGTATTTAGAAAAATGAAGCCAAAAATAAACAGATGATGCGAATAGGCAGTGAAAACATGTCCTAAAAAGCAAAGGAATGCCAAAACCATGCTGTCAATATGCTATCATTATGACACAGTAAGAAAAGGTTTTTAAAAATCAGATGCCTTTAAAATCAGGGATGATTTAGGCCATATGCATAATCTAGCAGCTGTGAGTGGATCACTGATACTTACATCCTAAAAGCCTAAATGTTCCTGTCTCAACATTTTGAGTCTTGGTTTCCATGCAGTACTTGTTGCAGGTTCTTTAAGGAAAATGTTATATATAAATATATGTAAAGGAGGCTTTGGGCAATATATTTGTTGCTTTCTTGTGCCTGGACAAATATGCACAAATGACAATTTTAAACCAAAACTTCTTAATGTAGTAGCATTCCAGGTTTTAGATGGAGAGAAGTTAGAACTTGCACATCTTAGCGTGAGGCTCTGTATTTACTAGTGACTGCCTGCATGGGTTCATGTGTAACTTTTTTTTCTAGCTAAAAATGCATTATCCTTTTTTTTTATTCTAAGTTGCATCTCTATTTAAAATTGTACTTAGGATGATAATATTCAGTGTAATCTCTTGTCAAACGTCACTACAATGTATACCCCTTGTCTCGTGTTGTCATCCCAGTTTGTGGGCAAGAAGAGTGGTTGCAGTCAGTTTGGGAGTCACCAGGACAGCAGATCTGACTGTGGCAGCCTTGGCCATCCCCAGAGAACATTCTAAAGATCCTGAAATTCTTGATTGCATTTGTTTATAGATGATTGAAATTCTTCCTCAATGAAAATATGGGCATGTCTGCTTTATGTTGTACAGAACAATTTGGGTATCTTAAGCTAGACTGCTGCTAGAACCCAGTCTAGCTGGAGCATCTCAGCATGCAAGATCAGCACTCCTTTCATAACTGTGTTGAGTGTCAACATAATGCAGGCAGGTCATACCACTTAATTCACTCTGAATTGATTTTTAAACACACTTTTAAACAATTGTATCTTTCCTAATGGTACTACACTGTAGGTATTATTTAATAACTAGCCATTCATTGCACTGGGCATGGTACAATATGCCCAATTAAGATTTATTATTGAAATGGAGTTGTTGTAACAAAGACAGCATTTCCAGGGCTTTCAGCATTGGCAGAGTGTCCTTCACATCTTAACAGTCTGCTTTTCAAATGTAGAATGGTGAACCTAAAACTATTGTTTGAACACTGCATTGAGTTTAACTTGAGAGATGTCAAGAAAAGTGTTAACATTAATGTAGGAGTTACTCAAAAAATTCTGACCCTTTTAGAATGCAGGTTCTTGAGAGAATGATGTTAATGTGGAGGATGCTTAGCTGGGCCAAGATAAAATGGTTCTCTTGGTGATGCTCTAGGGTGGGGTAGCTTAAGATTTAAATGCAGCAGGTACTTGCAGGGATATGTAGCTGGGAACAGACACTTGGAATTATGTCAACTTTTCTAATGCTTTTGAAAAACCTTTTTGGAATAATATCTTGAAATATGCGTTGATTGTTCTTGCTGTGTGTGTGAGAATCTCAAATGTTGCTAAATCAGAGCACTGTGACTGTAGTTGGAGGTGCTCATCCTTTTGAGGAAGGATGGTATGTGGAGCTATCTGGCAGTTTCACTGTGCTGTAAATCAGTTTCAATTTGGAGTGTTACTTTTCTAAGTTCTTTTCCTAATTAGATCAAACAATTTTAAAAGATTCCCCCTCCCAATATATAAGCCTGAAAATACTTTCCAAGTACTTTTCCCTTAGAGAAAGAATTTTTCATAGTGCTTTTGTATTCAAAAACCACACCACGCTCATTGTGCAGTGCCTCAAGAAGTAGAATGCATATCTCTTATGGCTCTAATATTCTGAGAACTAATCTGGCTAAACCTCAAACTTTGCCTTTGCCTGTGGTTTTTGTGTTAACTGCCTGGTAGGTAGGTGCCACATTGTCTAAGAGTGCATTAGCCTGAGGACTGTAACTTGACGACGATAAAATAATCTTGACCATATTAGACTTACCTGTCAAAAGGAACTTTTGAAATGTTTTGTGATTTAGTGTGCTAAATTACTGGAGTAGTTGTCTGTCTCTAAATGGGGCAGGCTTTTTGACAGCACTGTTGCTAAGTGCTTAGTTTAGTGGCTTCTGGCATTTTGGTGAAAGATTGTTAAAAAGCTGCAATTTATAAGGAAACGATGGTATTGTAATCGAGCTTAATTGAAAGATCTACGTTGTAATTGACAACATTAATTGGCTGTTCACTGGGGTATCGTTCTTGTGTTCCAGCAAGATCAATCCTGCTGTTGTCTTCAAAAGTTGTTGCTTCAGTTTTGACCCTTTTCTCATGATCAGATTAGTATCTGTTGTCTGTAACTTCAAGTCATCTAACTTAGAATGAGAAATACACAGCACAGTTTTATGTCATAATCACTGAGAAGCTTTCTGGAAGCTGTGTTCCATTTGAAAATCTGGGTAGGGCATGGTTGATCATGAGGTCACCCACATTTCCATTTCAGATGCACAGGTAATAATGTAATGCTTTGATGCTCTTCTAGTACTAAAATACAAATTTTGACATTCTCTGCAGCATTCACAATCTATCATAGTGCTTTTAGGTACCCGAAGAGATTGATGTAATTTTATATGGAATGTAACCAAGCACCAATTAACTTGGGAGTCTTCTGCACTGAAGGACCTATGGGGGGAAAAAAAAAGTGTTTCATTTTTTATCTTTGAAGGATTTTTCTTTCTGACGCTTAGCAGAGGTGCTTCCAAATACCTCTCTTCATTGAGGTTGTTTTCTTTTAACCTTTGGAACATGGCAGGGTTATCACCTAGAATTACATTCTTGTGCTCCCTTAATTATGTGTATCTTTTCCTTAACAAACCTTAAAAAAAGATTTCAGATGTTACAAGTCTAATTAAAGAGACAGACAAAGCACAGTTTATACTGTAGATTTTTTCTGCAGTTCAATTAATCAGCATGTTTTCTCTTTTAATTAAAACCATTTTAGTAAATTAAAGCCCACAGCAAAACACATATATAATTTGTTTGTAATTAGCTCTTAATTGGTGGTAGTTGAAGCTTAGCACCCTTGGTTTCTTTCTTCATGATTGCCATTTTATTAGCAGCCAGTCATTAATTAATCTTTTTTTCTAATTAGCTTATAAAACTGTTGATGGCACATTATTGTAAATGTGATTTTAAGTTCAAAGCTTGTTAATAAGCTTTCTTACTTAGAAGAACAGAGATAAAGAAATTGCTGAAAACAGTACTACAGTTCTTTTTTTAAAACTGCCTTTCTTATAAGGGGGCTGTGTAAAGCATCTAACAGCTTATAGTTAATTTTTTAATGCTGTGTTTTCTCATGAATGGAAGAAGTTACTTGCATTTAAATGTTTAAATCTAGCAGAGCTTAATATTAGAACAGTTTTCTGCCCCTGCTCCATTACTGTGCCTTCCAAATATAATTTGATGTTGTAGTACATAGCATAAAAATACAACAAAGGTATTACAAAGTATTTTACAGTGGAAGTTGAGCACATCATTGACAGGGGACAATTTTCACTGCAAAATCCACTCAGTATTCTTGTTTGCTTTATATATTTTATATACGTCAGCAATGGATAACATTCCATAACATAAAAGGAGAAAATCATTGCTGAAGGCAAGCCTGAAATAACTAGATTCATATTTGATGAGAAGCCACAACACTGTATTAAAAGCCTGTTTGCCTTCTCGGGTACGATCAGAGGACATTTCAGGACCTGTTTGAATATAGAGGTTTTGTTAGAGCTTCTGTAGGCTTAGCATTTTGTATATCATACCTAAATATTTCTGAAGCAGCTCTTGAATCGGTTGTCTCCCCACTTGTATCACTCAGCATTTACATTGCACAGTCCTCTCCTAATGAAGAGTCTTTGCTTTATGATATTTGATGTTAAATGGCTAGATTTTCAAGGAAGTTTTCTGGGAGTTACAGTAGATTCTGTTGCAACTTCATAAAAATGTTTACTCTTTTGCCTGAACTTTGCATACTATTTCAACTTCAGCCATTTCTTTTGCTTGTTTTAAAAGTGTTTTATGATGCTCTGCAAGAAACACTAGAAAGGGATAGCTGACAAGGAAAAAATTAAAAATTGGATAAAAAGTAAATGAATAATGTCATATTACTAAAAAGATGAGAGGCTAATTTGTGCCGACTTTTTGCTAATTTTGTTCAAGCCTCAAAATGAGGAGCTGTCACCCGTTCTGTGTAGCACTGATGACAGTGCCAATGATCCATGAAATAAGCTGCCGCTGGCTTTGTTCTGATAAGAATGAACAAATCTGCACAATGTACGGCTCCCAGAATCTCATTTTCATACTTGCATGCAGGCTAAAAGAAATAAGCTGTTTGCAGGCTTGATTAATCAGACATTTGAGGGTTTTTTGTCTCTTTGATCTCTTTCGTCTCCTAGGTAACTTGCTTGACATTAATGTTGAGCTTGAGTAAAGACAATCAGGAATTGTAGACCAAACTGATATAAAAATTAAAGACCTTAACACTTTAAGTACTCCAGTAATGGTTCCGCTTTACTTCAGAAAACATCTGTTTTCATTTAATTAAAGAACAAAAGAGAACGGCGTAAATATTTTTCATAGAGACCTGTTATTCTATAAAAAGTTGAAGTATTATAATTGGTATTTTTAAATAAATGACTTGAAACTGTTCAAAAAGAAGCGGAGCTTCTGAGAAACTGTTACAAGGTAACAATTTCACATGAGTAGAAAATTTATGAGAAATAACAGATAAAGAATTTTCATCTATGCCACATTAAACATCTAGAGTAAGATATTTGACATGATTATTGGTCAACTTCAAAAAGGAAAGGTCTTTGCCCTGCAGAAACTAAGTTGGTTTTTAAGTTTGTCTTAAAAATATATGTATTGTTACAAGGACGAACCATTATATCAGCTTTACTACCCAATATGATTTACACACTTTAAACCTGTAAAATTGAAAGGAATTTAAAAAAAAAAAATGTCGCAGTGCGTTTGCTTGAGGTTATGCAGACGCTTTTACAAATCTTCCAAGTGGCTGTAAAGATGAATGCCTCAAGGGTCTAGCCAGGGCCCTGCTTTTCCAACCAGCTAAAGCCCTTATCTTAAATCCAAGCAAAGTACCATTAATCTTTTTGAAAGACCTTTTATGGCTTTTAATATATCCCAAATTAGAACATTTTACACCCTTGGTTCCTGAAATATGGTGATAAAAAGCCTTTAGAGCTTAATTTTCCTTACTGCGTGCTCTGACCAATTTGCAGTTCTTTGTGATAATGTTTAGACACCTTAATTAAAATGCAGCAAAATATTGGATGTTCTATATGGAAAATGCTGATACTTTGACTACACAAGAAATTGTTGTATATATTTTTATTCATGCTTTCTTATGACTTTTAAGATTGTATTTTATTGAGTTATCTGATGACCTGAAATGCATTTTTTTTATATATAAAACCCATTGGCCAAGCTTTTATGGATTTCTTTCTGGGGAGGGAGAAGTGAAGATGTATGTCTGGGTGTGGGTGGGAGCAGAAGATGTTTAATCTGACTGACACGTTTGTGTCTATTCCTATGTGACATGGTTATTTTCATGTCTAGAAAATTTGACTCTGTGTAGCCGAGAAGTAACATTAATGCTGCAAAATGTTTCTCAGTTTACTTCCATAGAAACTACAGAGGATATTAGACTACTGTTTTCCATTCTTTTCAAAGATGGGAGAAGTCATTGTCTTGTAAGAAATACAGATCACAAGATTTTCCTGCACACTTGTGTGGACTTCAGTTGTGTCTGTTTGTATGTGTGGAAGTGTTCAGTAGGCCCATAGAATATATATATGGAGATGCTGCTACTCATCACATAGCAAGAGTTAATTTTCAAGTATCTTAGCAGGTAAAATATAGTTCAGAAATAAAGGCACAGTTCTGGTTGACTGGCTGAAACCATCAGTTTGCTGTATTTTTTAAGCTAATAATTTAGTCCTGTTTCAATTAACAAGTAAATATTTTTTAATATTTTAGGTGGGTTTTCTTAAGCATTTTTATTCTGCAAGTATATTAACTTTAATAGCTGCCCTTAAATACCAAGTGATAATGCAAATAAGAGAGTGTTACATTCTAGTCTTGGACTTGAGATTTGGCAGTTCAGATGTTGGCATTGAATTACTAATTATAGAAAATGTTAATGCTCGGGGGGAAATGATGTGGTTAATATAAAAGTTTTGAAATGTGTCTGGTCACATGGATTTTGTGCATCAACGTGATTCCATGGATACACATTTGTGACCTTATAACACGTGCAAATAGATAAACTTTTTCACTTCAAAATCTTCTCCTCACCTCTGAACTGTTTGTGCCGACTGGTGTCATCCTTACTGCCTGTAGACTCTCCAAGCTGCCTGCAGAAAAGCTGTAGTTATAGTTCTTGAAAGGACTGTAAGGTAGGGTAGCTTGTATGTGATGCTGTTTTGTTTTGCTTTAACAAAATAATCAGGTTATCAACCTCCTTGCAGAGTAAGGTGTTCAGTGGGAGAGCTGTAGAAGATGTCAGTGCATCTGCACCTGAGGATGCATTCCTGAGTCCTCTCTCATCCAGATAAAACATCCACGAGTAAATAGGAGCTGTCTGTATAGATGCTGCAGATTATTGAAGTGTATTACCATTAATAATGGAAATTTAACCACAGTGTTAAGGAAGATTCTTTCATGTAGGTCTTCCATGTGTCTCTTGCTTGATGCTCCCTTGTCATTTTGGGGCAGTTGAGAATATCCAGCCAGAAACACAGTAACTAACTTCAGTGGGCTTTGGAGCAGACAAACAGGTTTTCTTCCTCTCCATGTTTGCAGTAGTTTCAGCTGTATGAATTGCTTGTTTGTCTTAGAGAAAAGCAGTTACTTTTGAGACCAAATCCTTACATAATTCATAATTTAGTTGTGGATAATGTCAAGACATGACAGTAATCACAAAATATAACTACAGTGAACAAGTCACGAATGCTGATTAAGGAAAATAATCTGGTGATAGTTTACAGTACCTTCTTCCATCTTTTTTGTTTTTATTCTACACCACCACTCCCTACCCTCCACCCTGCCCGTAACGGTCACTAAAGTGACCTTAGTTCTTGGTATTACTGAGTTTATGAAAGTTTAGTATTCACCCACAGCCCAGTATGACCCTATTTTACAAGTGTGTGTATTATCACACAATCTCAAAGCTAGTAATGTGAAGATTAAATTCCAGAAGGACACTGCTTCACTTACTTTCTGGGCAGACTGCTTAAAACATGATTACTGGTACTAGTGGCAGGTATGTGGTAGTAGCAGTTCTCCCTGTACAAAACTGTCTTTTTGGGTGGTTTTTGTATTGGTAAGACCTGATACTATTGTGTTAGCACAGCTGAGGTCACAGACTGCTCTTAATAATGGAGACTCTGGTTTTGTGTGTGTGTATGTGTGTCTGTATATTCATTTAAAAGGCAAACAAACAAAAGGATCTAGTGGGCTGTTGCCTTTTCCTTCTATTCCTGAAAATGAAGGATTTTCTGAAAAGGATTGCTTGCCCCAAGATCCCACTTCTTTGTATTTCTTTTGAGGCATTCTTGTTCGTACAGTATTAACCTAATATTTGAATGATATTTTAATATCTATTGACTTTTGAGAAACAATATCAGACCAAGTATTTTGTGAGGCTTAAATATCGTATGAGACATATTTGCATCTATTCAGTTTTCCTTTGTTCCTTTTATGTCTTAGCTTGGTGTGAAAATTGCTAAAGCTGCTGCTTGCCGCAACTTTGTAAAAGCCAAGCAAGAAGCAGAGGCTGCCCAAGAAGCTAGAAAGAAAAGGAAGCTTGCTTGGGGGTAAGTCATTTGAGTATGGAATTAAACATTTGTGGTTTCACTGCCACTAAGTGTATACAATACAATCTCAGTTAAATGTTTTCTTAGTTGAAATAGGCTTGTGCTAATCTTATTTGTTTAGTTTAACCTTGCTGGGTTTTGCTTTGTTGTTGGGTTTGTTTTGCTTTGTTTTGGTTTGGTGTTTTTATCAGTGTATGAGATGTACAAATGTACACATGTGCAAATACCTATGTTCGTGATTCTTAAGGTGGTTTTTTTTGTGCTCTATTTCAGATTTGAAGCCAAGAAAAGATGGGAGACAAAAAGCAACATGGGATACATGTAAACCATCTTCTCTTCCTCGGGGGTCAAATGTCTGGTTTTACTTGAAGAATCTTGTGGGCGACTTCTTAAATCCAAATGGTAAAAACCCACAAAAACAGCCCAACCAACAACAAAGAAAACAAACCCCAGCAAGTCAAATTCCTTGGGTTTCTCTTAAGATGCTGTAGTCTAACAGCATTGTTTTGTCTCTCTATTATAATGTTTCAGAAATCCTACCCAAACATCAATATTCTGTTAAAGATAATATTTTTCTCCAAAATAAAAAAATCTACTCTAAAGTGTTGCAGAATGCAGTTGGAGTCTGGTAGAGAAAGGCTCTAAAGTTGGAATGAAATATTTGGGCCAAGTGTGTTGTGTGCTGCACTGCAGTTGTCATGCGTGGTTGTAAGGAGAGGGATAAGTTTTCCTGCTGAGGTTATACAGACTTACTGCAGTAAGTACAACTCTTGTGATTTCTTGAGAATTTGGGAGGTAGCCAAATAAAGCAAAACCACTCAACCTGGTTTAAACTATTATTATTATTTATGCTTTTATGGGTGTAGTAAATACAAATGGATAAAATGGCTGAAAAAGTTCATCCTCCCTCTCCCGTGAGGGTCTGGCACTATAGTCATGTCCCAGCACCATGTTCTTCACAATATTTCAAATTCCCATTTTCCTTTCCTTCCCAAGTTTTTAAAGTCTTGGTTTTGTTGAGCAGATAAAGTGTGGAAATAAATTTCTCAAAGAATATTTGATATGTTTTGCAGTTAGCTGCTCTCAAGAGAGAGAGGCAGATTTTACTCTGAATGTTTTACAGATCAATTAGGATTTGAATGTTTGTGTTAGAAGATTATACCAAGAATTGATGATGATTTTTCTTCAAAATTGTTCTCAGTAAAAAGTGAAGTCACATTCAGAGGTAATAACTCCTCTCCCTGAAGCTCTTGAATATATGTTTAGTCACCACAATGCCTGAATTGAATTGGTAATGTAAATGTCAGTTATTGTTAACCAAGATTAATGGTGTTTCAGGCCCAAAGTATGATATTAGCGTAACGGTGATTTACTATGGGAGTACTTGAGGCTAGGACAACTTGCCAACAAATAGTAAATTGAAGTTTTACGGCACCAATTCGAAGAGTTTAGGTTTGCAGTCCAACATGGAATAGTGCATTTTTGTTCATTAGCCCTCAGGATGTTTGATTGCTTTTCTTTTTTAGCAGAAGAGTGTATTTCTGTCACAAAGATGAGAGTTTGCAGTGTGGTAATCTGCAGTTAGCTGTAATTAGTTATGATGACAGAGTTAAATACAATTGCCAGGATTGTAAATCAGGGGCTAAACAGGTTTCTGCAGTATATCATCATAAATCTTCCACTATGGTTTTGCAAACTGCATTAGCTTTAGAAACTTTGGTGTGGAAGGAAGCAAGTGATATCTCTTAGTAAAGTGATTATAAAGGCAAATTGCATGTTTACTTGCATAAACAGACTACACTGTGAACCTCAATCAAAATCTTTCTCAATTCCAAATGTTCTTCTCTGAAACTTACTGACACTCTGTCCATAATTCCTGATAGTTTAATTTTTTTTAGGGGATGGGTATTAGATACAGTTGACCTTTCTGCTGCTTCTATACTGAAGAGTGACACAATTTTATAATGAAAGCAGCAGCAGTATTCCACATTTGAAAGTAGCATACATTAAACAGATCCTATATGTTTTCTTGTATTAGTTGCTCTTAATAACAGTATTTATTACTCAAAGATCTGGATCTAATTGTAAGGATCAGTGCTGTTTGGTATGAAAACGTGCTTTAGAAATCCTAACCCTCAAAAAGCAGCTGTTGTCTGAACTTGGCAGATTGTATTTGTCACAGCAGTGCATACCCAGCCAACTGTAATAATTTTCACTTAAAATATCCAATTAGTTGTATGTTAAGCCATTGATAATGCAACCATTTAGGAAGTATGCAGAATATTTGCATTGGGATTCTTCTGTGAAGAATCTAAAAATTATCACATTTCAAGTATTTTAATCTACCTAAAGTATTTGCTTGGAATATTAGTTAACTCACAGAAATATACCATCTTCAAAAGATCCTTATTAACAGGGAAAATAGAAAAGCCTAATACAGCTTTATGGAGATCATCTAAATAAGTAATAAATGAACATGTAACTGTACCTTTAATAAAGGGGATAGGATTCTAAGGTATCTCACATTCCTGACACTTTTTTGTAGTTCTGCTGTGTGCTGTGAATTTTGGACAAACATGTTAAACTGTGTTCTGAGATTTAACTTTTCCTGTTTTTTTTTAAGTGTTAAACCAATCCAAATGCTTGTTTCAGTTACTGAAACCTTTTTAATCGGCTTAAATATATAATCTCTTACACTGAACTAAATTTGAGATGTAATAATTTGCTAAAAGCAAATGAAAAGTTTGCACTATGTCCCTGTCTGACTGAAATTATGTATCTAGAGGAATGTACTTGAATTACTAATTTCAGTATAAATCTGTTGTGAAACCAAATATTTATTAGGAGCTCATTTGATGATCTCTTGAGTTGGGCAACAGTTAAAAGGGAGCCTTGCCTAAGCTGCTTCCTACCCCCTCAGAAGCTAGTTCTTTCTCCACCACGATTTCATGTTTCTTCCAACCATAGTTGTACTCAGGGATGTCCTGAGTAGTCCTAAGTCATTTGAGGGAAAATCTTGTATCTTCCCGAATCGAGTTCTTCAGAGTAAATAGAAAAACTAACTTTGAAAAGGGGAGTGTCCTGTGTTATTCATCATCCTTTGAACAAGGGCTTTATCTCGAGCTACCTGGCCTGCTCAAAACTACCTCTTTAGAGCCAGACTTTGCCAGAAAGCTCCCTTCATGAAGTTTATTGCTCGGGCACAGTCACACAGTGAGGTGGTTAGATGGCTCTTGGCTTTACAGTGGACCTGGCTGCTGCAAGTGGATGGCTTGGTGTGCTCTTTCACTAAGCAGTGTAGATGCTCCTTGGTGCACACTTCTCACTCACACGGGTGTCAAACTTCTCCATTTCTGCTCCCATCTAGGGATAGTCCAGATGGGAGCAGAAATGCTCCTGCAATTCTCACATTTGAAGGCCTGCACAGTCAAGAAATAAATAGTTTTATCAGCTGCTGTGGTAATATACACCCAGGTTGAAGTTTGACAACAGCATACTAACACAATTACTTTTATTTTTTAATACTGCATTCCTGAGTGCCTAAACCAAAGAGAGGCTGCAGGGACAGTTTGACAGATAAAAACATATATAGTTGTTAGAGTTTTAATAGTTTTTTTGCCTGCAACCATAATCTGTATCATTATTTTTTTTAGTTTAATTCTGTTGGACAAGTTTCAAAGATAAATATGGTGTGTAATAAGCCTTTGCAACCTCTAATTTGTGAAGGAGTGTCTGTCCAGTTAATACTTGCTCATTGAAGCAAAGGGTTTTGAAATAGCTGAAGTACGAACTGTAATTACTGATGTCTGTTTCCTATTCACCTATGGCTTCTGGCATTTCATCAAAAAATGTAATGTATTGCTTAAGCTCAGAGCATTCCCCACTTTCCAAAATATTTACTTCATGAGAATTGAACAGGACTAAATGACCTCAGCAAAGCCAGAGTAGATTTTTATTTGGCATTGATCATATGTAGTTAATCCACCAACGAGTATTTTTCCTGTTATTTTTTGAATGTTGATAATTTAGATGTGCAGGTGTTTATAATGTACTTCTAGTGCAAGCTCAAAGCATTTAAAAAAATATTAAATACATTAAATAGTGGGGGTTTTACTTCAGAAATGGGGTGGTGAAAAAGAGGAATACAAAGGTTGAGCCAACTCTAAGATGGCAGCAAAGGGGCAAATGAATTCTCCTGTTTTGTATGCAGTTTGATATAGCTGGAAATAAGATGGAGAAAGATCTTGAACAAATGTGAGGTAGGTGCCTGAATCTTTTTGAAAGCCCTTGGGAATTGGGTCCCTCACTACCATGTGCCCTACTGAGGGTGTAAAAATCTGGGATGCTGAATGCAGATGTTCTAAGCATCATGAGAGTAAGCAGAAGCCCTAATTTAATTTGAGAAAAGCTGTCATCTTTCTTGGTGGAAAATGCCTTTGTTGCTTTGATCTGCTTCCAGCTGTGTTTATACCATCAAATCTTGTCTTCCCAGTTTCATTGGGACTGTATATAAAAGAGTTGAGAGTTTTACTGTTTCCTTGGTTAGAATCAGGCCTAGAATATAACATTTTCTTCTCAAAAGTAAAAAAAACCAAACCCCACAAACGTGCGTGCGCACAATAAAACACAACCCACACAAACCCCATATGAGTTAAGTGGGTATTAAGAAATGCAAACAGTGTCATGCCAAGATGGTGGTTGAGTTCCAAATAAGAGAGCTATGTCAGTTACTGAGTCATCATCCTTATTTAAAGAATACATTCACCTCTCTTGGACCTTCCCAGGTAGGCTGAGTGCTTGGGTCATAACAATGAAATGGCTTCAGGTCAATGGGAAGTGACCAGAGATTGAACTGAGTGTTTCTATTTGTGTTACAAGTCTCAATGAACAAGCAGTTCACAATTTTTGCTGTAACCAAGTGCAATTCATGTGATGTGAGAGATAAGAAATGGGTATAAGGATTCTCGCCCAAAGGACAACCAGCTGCTTTCTGATAGCCAAAGGGGAAGTTCATCCTTTTGGGCAGCATACTTGAAATGAGCAATATATTTATATACCCCAAACAGCAAGTCTAGATACTGAGTAAAGTGTTATGCTGCCTTTGGAATCTATTTGGATAGTATTTATAGTGTTTTAGAGCTTTCACTGTAGACAATGGCTTGCTGACCCAGTGGGATCATGTTTAATGGTCTCTACCAGTGGAGACCATTAATTTCAGTCTGGTAGCCCCCTGAATTTACCAGAACTGCTCAGGGAGGCAAGGGAAAACAATCCACATCTTCTCTGGTGACTGTGATTCTGCAAAGAATCTTCTGCATCTGTGATGAAAACTCAGCCCATTCTTTTGTGACCTGAAAAGATTCCTAATATAACCAGGGGGCAGTGAGATTTTTTTTGTTTCCTCTTCTCTGGAATTTATAAAAATGCCTTTTCTGCAATTTTATTCTTAGTATTTCACCACATTCCCCAGACTACACTCTCTATAATAGCTTAGATTTCTAAGAAAGCCCTAAATAAAACTAGGTGTAATATGCTAGTAGGAACTGTAAGCACCCAAAGAACATCGGAGGGTTGGTGCATTGCGTGATTCAGCTTCTAATTACCATCAGACAATGTGGAATGGAGCTTCTCTTTTTCCCAGAGTTAATGAAGAGAACGTTGAGAGCAGCCTGCTAGCAAGAGCTGTCCTCTCTCTTATCTGCTGAAGGAGTACACAAGCTGCAAAGGGGGAGAGTCAGCCAAACGGGCATTTCCAATTTGAACACTTTACAGAACTCTGTTCATAAACTATCCTCTGCTCTCACCGAGGGCCTTGCCTGTAGAAAAACATCACAGAATGCTCTCTGTTAAGCATTATTTCCTTTGCTTTCTCTTGCTATGATTTTTGTTGTTGTTGCTTATTCTAACAATGTTTTAAAATAAGCTTTACGTTAGGTCACTTTTAAAGAGCAGCTCCGAGGAGGGATCTGGGTGCACTTTGTCAAGCAACAGCACATTTTTCCAAGCTCCAGGGGGCTGCTGTTTCATGTCGTACATTTAGCAGGCTGTTTAAAGATCTGTGTCATACCTTACACCCTGGAGTGGACTGCCTGCCACTGGGCTCTGGGCTTCAGGTTACTCCTCTCTGGCGTGTTTGAGCAGTTAATCCTACCTTTTCAATCTCTTCTTCCCAGAGGAAAAAGTGTCTTATTTTTAAAGCAGTTCCTTTAAATGATCAGTTTAGAGTGAGACTCCACAAATAGTTTTACAGGGCTGGCTGGGGTTGTGGCAGAATTGGGCAGGGAGGTGGGAGCAAAAGGAAGGATGAGGTTCCAGTAGAAGAGGAAAGAGGGAGGGAGCAACTGAAGTCATACTGTACTGAAGGGCCTTGTGCTCAGGTTTAGTCTGACAGCACTCCCATTGGAATCGGTTTTCACTGATTTTGATAGCTGATGATAATGCTGGATGCTGTCATTGTTCAATATCATTATGGATTTGAAGTCTTTTTTTCTAATGAATTCAAAAAGCCTATGGTCTCGGAGTACATTGTCAGACTCTTTCATCATGCAAGTGGTGTGATTGAGCCACAGACAGATCTCGAGATCATATCCTGCTGCCCTCAGTAGAGAAGAGCCTTTACTCTAAAACTGGTTGCAGTGGAACAAATAAGGGTGACAAAATTTGTATGAAAACAATTGAGACTGGAGCCATGGACCTGCATTTGCGAAGGGGAATAGATACTCCTATTTCAGTGCAGATTGGAGAAGGGCATATAAATCTTTAAACTCAGAAGGCAACTGTTAGGTGAAGAAAATGAAGCTGGCACTGCTGCATTTGGGGCTGCTAACCATAATCCAGCACTTAAATGCTGATGCAGCCTGTATAGAAAGACCTCTTCTGTGTGTTAACTGCCTCACAGGTGCCTGAGCTGTCACCTTCTGCATTAATATTCATTGATCCTGACACATGCATGTTGCCAGAGTTCTATCAGATATGTGCAGGTCTCCAAGTGTGATTCCCAGTGGATTTAATGGGCTCAGGCAGAAGATCTGGGCCTTAGCTCTGATGTTTCTCAGATACTGACTTTGTCACAGTCTTAAGTCAGGTGATGTGGAACAGGCTCTGGAGGAGTTTTTAACTCGTAGCCACAAGGGAGTGTTGTGAGATGTCCATGCTTCAGACTCTATTTCTTTGATGCACCTAAAAGGTGCTTCATATTGAAGCTGGGGAAAAACAGAAACCTTAGAAAAGGAAGAGACAGCACAAAAAAGTTGGAGATAAAGGCAAATGGGTGTGGAAACTCTCCCAGCTCCACTGATGTCAATAGTGAGACAGTTGCTGTCTATTAAAAAGCAGATGCTTGGTTTACATGAGTTAAGAGTGCATCAGTTGTTGTTATCTCGATAGAGGGGGGTCCTAAACAACTCAAGGCTGCCTGTTTGTGTTTCAACATGTGAGCTCTGTAAATTCAACACAACTGCTGTAACAACAACAAAGACCCTCCCAGAAATGTTTTTTTTCTACTGTTCAATGAGAGCTTATCACAACTGGCATATCCCTTTCATTACCCTCACATAAGATGATCAGAGACTGCTACAGGAGGCGTACCAATCACCATCACTAGGGCTGTAGATAGACTGGTAAGAACTGAAAAACTACCAAACACACCGTGCAGAACATATTTGCAGTGCCAGCTGGGACTTTGCACACCTTCATCCACTGAATTCCTTAGGTTAGAAAGAGGAGGTTGGACAATTACACAAAGTGATCAGGTCAGCATTTAGTATAATCTAGTGAGAATGTTTCTGTAACCCCGAGTGTCTTCTGAAAATGTCTCCCCGTGGTTGCACGATGTGGAAAATACATCTCTAGCATAACCTCTGCTTGTCGTGCCTGAGCTCCCTCTGGTGTAGACAGAACATGCACTGCTTGTGCAGATAGGAACAAAATGCTACTCGAGTTGTATTGCCCCTTAGTCGAATGCTCTTCATTCCTATCGCACTGACCATGCACGCAGCTCAGAGTTAGGACTCCTGACTCACAAAGGCACAAGTATTAGGGTAAATACACTCCCCTCACCCCAGTAAGAGCACTGGCAGGTTAGGAAAGTTGGCCAAGGCTGTGGAGAATATGACTCACAGGATACAGAGACCTGATCTCACATTAATCATAACCAAGCACAGGCAACCTGATATTTGACTTTTATACAGTGAGATCCTGGCAGCAACCCTTGTGAATTGCAAGTAATGTGTTAAAAGCACCTATTTTCCCCTGCTTATAACTCTCAGGTCTGATATATTTTGCCTATATCCTAGATTGAATATTTTCAATAGACTTAATATTGTCATAAGTAAATGTTATCTAGGAATTTATGATCCATAATCACATCTAGGATGCAAATTTTTGTTGAAATGGGTTTTGGGGAATAACTGTTAGAAATTCACAATTATTTGTTGTGAAATTCATCCATTTTGGTGATGTTTCCAGAGCTGTGGAGTCCCTGTTGCACTAATTTGATAGTGTGATACACCACAGACAAAAGATTTGCTGTACCAAGACTGAACAGAGGCTTTGTTTCAATTTTTTTATGCAGCTATTTCAGATTTATCACGTTGGCATCACGAATGTTAATGTACCTCAATTGGTATTTACAGCACTGCTCAGCAATGCATTGCATCATATAAGCATAGAACTTTACTGCTAAAAAAAGTAAGTGGCAGTGCTTAGATCACATAGACTCCATTAGAAATAGGATGTCCATCTAGTAATAGAAAAAATGTGTGAATTCATCCTGAGGATAAAGGGGTACAGATCTATTGAAGCAAGCAGTCTTTTCATGTAAGTGGAATTGCACATGTTTTCTCCAGGGATCAGTTCAGTCTACTTTGCCTTTGTAGTCTATGTTGAAATTCTTCAAGATAGGAAAAACTTGCAGAGTATTTGCATGTACTAAGTGCCTGGCATAGATCAGAGTCTTTACTTTTCACTTTTGCTAGCAGTACAATCATTTAAAATTAAAGAAAAAAATAAAACAAGTAATTAATCCTGTATGAATGTTCAAACATTCTGTTACTAAGAGTTATTTTCTCCCTCTAGACCTTGGACTTCCTCTGTGTATGATCCAAGAAGGCAAGGAAAAGTCCTTTTCAGGAAAATACAATTTTCAAGTACCCTGTTTGTGCTATGATACTTGCTCTACCTGAATCTTTTTAGATAACAGGCATCATGCTGTCTTTGGTTTATTTATCTCTGATCGAGGAGCAGAGGAACATAGAAGTGGCAGTCACGAAACATATTAGGGGTGTATACACAGTTTGTGATAGCAAGATCAAGAAGAACATGTGAGAGGGAGAATTTTCTTCATCTAGAAATTCAGCTGTGCTCATAGTAAGATCCATCCTCACAAAGCAAAAAGAACAATCTGGAAAAAAATCCCTTCCCCACCCCCTTGAAAGGACGGTCTGATCTTGGTTTTAAGGTATGGATTGGGACTCTGGATATTTTTCCATGGTCTTTTGCAGGCCCTACTAAGATCATCCTGTCCTCAATCCAAGCTGGCTCGCAACCAGCCAGCTCCAATCCCAGATCCGTGCGGCTCTATTCATGCAGTGCTGTGTCCACTCTGTTAAACCTTCTGAGAGTCCCTAAGCCTTGTTTGCAAAAATCTGGATAGACATTCCTCAGAAGAGAGCAGTTCAATATCCAGCACTGGCACCATTTCACGGTGAGACCCTGGAAGAAAAGTGCTCCCAGCCAGATTTTTAAACATGCAGAGCTGTCCCAGAGCCCACTGATCTTTTAAAAGACACTGCTCAGTTGCAGCCTCTGTTGTCGCCAGAGGGTATATATAAAGCCACTCAAACTTTGACACTGCCTCACAGGGAGGCTGTGAATGAACTTGTGCATTAACCCCTAAGTACAGGCACTCTCTTTTTGATCCAGTGGAAATATAATTATTGACACAAACTGACATGACACTTTCAGGGAAGATCAGTCAACCCTGGGGTAGCCGGTGCCTCAGTGGCTGGGATATTTCTTCAGCTGTGGGAAGGGTGTCCTCCAGACTCTAGTCCAAATTTGTTAGAAATAAGAAAATTAAAACCTTTACTATGAAGACTACTTTGGTGAAAAGCTAGTCCCTGGTGAGAAGCTGCTGGCTTTCTGTTCATTTTATCACAGATGGGATGTGCAAAATTCAACTGCTACCTGTAAGGAGAAACCCAAGAAGGAGGGATCTCCTGTCTGGTCTGAGGACAGAGCCTGTTTTCAGGCTTACCTTGCATAATGTCGAACTGTTGCCTCCACAGTTCCTCTGTCCAGGCCCTCCTTAAGCCATGGTGAATGGGGACCACAGACACTATTGCAGGAAGAGGCTTCCAGGCTCAAACTCAGCATTCCAATACCTGAATTATTTGGAGGATACAGACATCATGTTCTCACTCAGGGAAAAAAGAAAGAGATCCAGCCTGGTCTAATGTCTAACCTGAATCAACCTCTCTCTGGTTTTAATGTGGTACCTATTTGCTTGTGGCACCTATTTGTTTATAGCCAAGTTCTTTGCTGTGTTTGCTACTATCTTCAGACCAGATAATAAATAGAAAACTGGTCTTGACAGTGGCCTGTGCTGCACAGGGGAGCAGCTTTCCTGTGTGTTGCTGAAGGAAGGGTGGAGAAAAAGAACAAGACCTCGCGTGGGCTTGCAGGTGGTGGTTGATCCTATGCAGGAATCTATGGAAAAGCCTCAGCAGGCTGCAGAATATCTTTGAGAATACTGTGGCTCTAACCAATGCCTAATCTCTCAGCTCTTCCCGATTGCAAACACTCATGGACAGAGCTCTGTGTTGTTAGAACAAAGGCTTTCACCAGCCAACCATAATTGCTTCTACCTCGTCTCACTGTACAATTTTCTTTTGAGATTTTTTTTAAAGGTTTCTATTTATTTATTTTCAGAATGGCTCTCTGAACTCAGTGCTTTAAATCCAAACCATACAGCCTGGTCCATTGGGTGAACCGTTCTTGTTGTACTGATGCTTGCTACTGCTTTCTTTTCCCAGGACAGTAAGTGTTCATCCTCTTGCTTCCAGGTTTCTCAAATGGTGGGTCAGCATCAGTTGTGTTTAGTATTCTGCAAGCAACTATAAGGGGTTAAAAAGCAAATAAGGCTAAGGAAGCATGGTGAATTCTGACACGATTTTTACATAAATCTGGGTAAGAAAGAAGGACTGAGTCTGTTTTACGTAGACAGGTTAGTAATGGTACGTGGAAATCCCAACTTCCAAATCTTTTTTAAATGAGATCTATGAAGACAAAAAATTCTGTCAGTTTTTATACTAACTTTTTAATTAGAAGGAATTAAATTTTATCTTTCCTCATGTGAAAAGGATAAAGGTTATGGTACAAGAGCAATTCAGTTAACTTCTTGCACATCATCATGTACCTCTAAAGAGGGTAGCAGTCAATGCAAAGAGGCACACACCTGAGAGTTCATAGGACATAATTCCAACCTGTATTGCAAGCTGGGTTTTAATTTTGTCCTGATTCTAAGACAGGACGACCAACAACACAGACTCATTTCCAGGACATATGGGGCACAGAATCTCATTTAGAAATATTTCTCTGACCTCTTTAGGCTTCTTCAACAGTAGATACATGTGGGTCTTAAGGGGTTGAAGCAGTCTGGGAAATTACCTGTTTTTGTGGGAGACAGGAAAGCTGCAATTTGGCTTTTCTTTCCCCAGGGAGGCCCTTGTCCTTTCTGAAGAACTCAGCATTGCACAGTGATAGCAGGGAGGTGTCTATGTTACAAGGAGGGTGGGTGGGATGCAGAATAAGTCAAATTTTTGCTTCAGCACAGCCTGGAAAGCAGCTATGAAATGAGAAACAAAGAGCGTGGCTGGCCACACCTTGAGAGGATGGCAGCACCCACAGAAGCTGTGGTGAGCTCCAGCTCTGGCTCCTCCCTGCCCCCATACCAGTGCGCAGAGCCGCTTCCCTGGCTGCCCCCAGCTCGCTGCAGCTCCCATATTGTAATTCTGCTGCAGTCGTGCAAGCCATCTGAATTCATTTGTCATATTCTATGAACTAGAATCCATCAAAGCGTATTCACTGGCCTTTTAATTAGTGTTAGATTAGCATTTTAAGATACGGGTAAATTCCCAAGTCTAACTTTGTTTAAAGGTGCATATTCAATACAGTAGCCAGGAAATCATGTATTCTCATGTACTTATTACCTTAGTAATGTAATGCTGTGAGGGAAAAAGGCAGATAATACTTCCGACAAATATTAAATGTTATTTGTACAGCTACTGTCTGTGAATTTAAACAGAAAATCATTCCTCACGCCTTGCCATGAAACACACACAAATTTCTTTTGTGGCTTTCATGTTTCATTAAAGCTTTGTATGTGGAGGAGAGGAAAATCTCAATTGCTACTTAATTAAAGGGATACTGTCAGATTAAATATATTTTGAAGAAATGAACTTTGCTTTTTACCTGGGTTGTCAGTAACACCTAGGATTATTAAAAATGAAATATTTCTTAACATCTAATATACTTCTCACCATTTATCAAGCTGGGTCTTTTCTTCTCCTTGGCTGGTGAAACTAAAACAGTCTCTTGTTTTTTCCCATAGTCAGCTTCATTGTCTGGATCCTATTAACTAGCCCAATGTTGGAGTGCTTCAGGTTGTAAATACCAGGAGGTGAACCTTACATCTAAACCAAAAAATGAAAATGTATGGCTCTTTCTTTAGTCCATTAAAATATTTCTCTAAAGCTGGACATAATGTAATATATGTTACTTTAATCATGTTTTCATCGCCACACAGCACGTGCAGTGTGGGTTATATCCTGGAAAGTGCTGAGCAGTGTTGTGTGCTCATCCTTCGCTCTTACCAAAGAACAAAGTTGCTAAGGTTGCTCCATATCATGGAAAGGGTTCAGGCAGCTATGCTGCACTGCATCAAAAGCAGAGCCCAGTCCCACCCAGTATGCTCCTTGCTGTTCTTCAAGAGAGGAGTAAAGATTTAAGTTAGGACCAGAGCGGAGCTTGAAATACGTGGGTACATCTGACAAGCGAAAGGGACAATCAGTTTAGAGCCCCTCCAGCACTTTCCCACCAAGTCTCCATCATCCTGTCTTGAAGGGAGGACAAAACCTTACTGAGGCAGGTGCCAGGCGCAGCTGTAGAGGAGACTGGATTCTGCATGAGATGTTTTATTGGGGGTTGCACAGAGCTGCAGAAAGAGGAGAGAGAGATTGGGTGTTACGCATTAACATTAGTGTACTTGGAAAGAATAATACATTCAGCAATCCCACAACTCTGCAATATCAGAAAGACTTTATTTACAAAATGGCCCTATCTATGGATACCACTGAAAGCTGGTTGTGGAGTTTCATATTAATACACATTAGCATCCTCGTGAACCTATCTGATAATACTTATACATGGAGACTTAAGCTCCTTAAGCAATGTTCACACCTCCATGAAAAATACAGTTATGTTCTCCCTTTAAATAAACTTTCTAAGCAGGTCTATTAACAGTTATCTGCTATCTGCCACAAGGGGAAACACAAAGACAGTTCTGCAGTGTCTTATAAATCTTGGGCTGCTGAGTATTAGGTAGTAAATTAAATGAGAAGTGAGAGCTCCTTTCACTGGATCCTCCTACTTCATTTTACCACACGGGATTGTTTAAGTTGAGTCCTAAGGAAACAATCTGCATCCCCAAGGGATCTGTTCCTGTGTTCTGAAAAATAAGTCTGCTATATAAAAAGGCATTTTAGAATGCTTTTGTGGTAAAGATTTACCGTGGTCTGGAAGTATAAAAGCCTGCCTTGGTGTCGTACAGTGTTGCATCATTTTCAGATGGGTATGTGCATGGCGTGACCACTCATAAAATCTGACTTCAGATATCTGGAGATGTCCACAGGCTTCAATAGCAAACAATAGGCTGTGGTTTGGCTCCTGCTAGAGAGTTGAGCAACTGGAACTCAATTCCCAGGTTGGCTATTCCCTCTGACTGTGAGCAATTCACTTCATCATTCCCTGATTCATAGTTCCCCTCTTGCAAGGAGTGGCGAGGGGAATGAAGGACCTCATTGCCACCCTCTCAATAGCTGGGCTGGCAAGGGATGTCCATGGTGGAAACCATACAAGTCACGTGGTGGGCAGACGTTCTGGACAGGGCTGTGGAAGCTGATGGGAAATTCTGTCTGCTATGAAATGCTATCAGATCATTAAAAAAACAAACTCTAAAGAAGCGATGTCATTGTAAATTAATTTCCATAGTTTTTGTTTTGTGTTGGATATGTTTGTATGAAATATCACTGTTCTCAACCCATTTGGTGCTGAATTTTCCACAAGGGCAGTAGAATTTAATTTGAATAAAAAGTCACCCTCAAAAACTAGAGGATTTGGATTCTAACCATAAAAGTTAAGCTAGCTGGATTTATAATATGCCATAATCAAGTAAAAATACATAAACAGGGAATCCAGACATGTACAGGCAACACAGAACACAGATAATTCCTTTCAGGATTAAGCATATGGCCAGCAGCTGGCTGATCTCTGCAGATCTCTGTGAAACTCAGTGATAACGTAGACATCCTTTGCTGCATGTTCCTGGGTGACAATAGCTGGTAGGAAGGAAAAGACCAGCCATTCATAAGCTTTATTTTATTCAGTGAGACTTTTATTTCTGCTCTGCAAAGGAGAAGGAAGACATGTAAAGACTGAAGCTTCCTGAAAAGTATATGCCTGTATAAATGGTAGCAGTGGGAAAAATAGGTTTTTATTTTCTCTCGAAGGCATAAAATTAAACAAAACTCTCCAGTATATGTTAGTATTCATAGCTCTTGCAGACCATGCATCAGAACAGAAGACTTGTGATGATTATTAGTTCTTTGTCTTGTGGTAGGTCCTAGAGATCAGGGTGCTATTATGCTACTTGCTCATAATTAGAGATTGTGTACTCCCTGGAGTAGGGACTATCTCAATAAACAAGACAAGGGATGAGAAGAAGGAAGTGGTATTGTTTTCACTGTGCGAACAGTGCACTGAGAAACTGGCAAATTAAATGATTTGCCCAAGTTCATGGAAGCAAGTCTTTGGCAGAATTGGGTAGACAAATCTTGTTTTGTTTTCCTTCTAGGAAAACAACTGCAATGTAGGTATTTAGTAGATTGATCCCCTTCTACAAATTAAAGAAAATATTGTTTTAAATACCAATATAATTTCATATTTCAAAAGTAAATTAATTTTGCTAGCTTCTAAATCTGTTACAGGCACATGAACTTAATTTTTTTATTTTTTAAAATGTTGTTTTTCTTTTCAATTTCCCCAGTTTATTTCCATCCATCTTTCTATTTAAACAGAGGCTAGTATGAAAACTCAGAGAGGAAAGAGTTGAAAGATCTGGTGAGGAAAAACAATAAGCCAAAATTCTTTATAAAACCAACAGAATCTCCCCATAGTTTCCAGCTTCATTAAGAATATTTTTTTTTTCATATTTTTCGATATGGAAAAAAGGGCTCATTTTCATAAGAGGCACAATTCATTTACTCTGTTATTTTCCCCTCTTTTACCACACACATTCAAGCCCCCAAACCCAGACTGAGATGAAGCCAGCAGAGTGTGACATGGTCAATGCCCCACCCTTGGAAACATTGCAGGTCAGTGTGGACAGGGCTCTGAGCAGCCTGCTCAGAACTAAAAGATGCTAAAGATGTCCCCGATCAGTGCAGGGGGATTGAACTATATGACCTTGAAAGGTCCCTTCCACCACAAGCCATTCTATAAGTCTATGATATCTGGCCATACACTCTCGTGGCTGCCTGGGGAAGTCAACCCAGGACGCTCTGCTCATTTCCATGACTTGACATGAGTTGTTCCTACTCATTTGGTCTTAGTCCAGGGCCCCCCTGCCCAAAGTGGTTAAGACATGACAAGCACTGGAGTCAGGATAAAGCTGTGGCTCACAGTGCATTTGGAGAAGGGAGAGGCTGTACTATAGAGTAGGGCTAGGGTCATTAGTAGGGTTAGGGAACTGAGAGCCTCTGGAACTGGAGCTTGCAGCATTAGGAACATTTTACATGGGCTGTTGCAAATGGCTTGTGACAATCTGTAACCCTGAGCTCTTGTCTGTTATGGGTTTTTAAGCTCATAGTTCTGTTTATTCCCTGCCTGCAGCACAGGACCTAAAATGGGCATCTTTCAACAATTTCCTGCTGCGTCTGCACCAGTCAAAACCTGCCCTTTGGTTTCAGAGCTCTCAGGAGCTTATTTCACTTTTCCAGTTCTTCCTGTGGTGTCAAGAGTTCAGAATACCAATAAGGAACTTATTGCTTCTACTTTTCAACATAAACCCATGAGAGAGATGCTGGATGCACAGTAGAAGGTCCCTTCTTACATCCCTTGATCCATCCCATCTCTCCTTTAGTACATTGGAGGTAAATATGTAGTTTGTTTCTTTTTGTCCTTGTTTCTTAGTGCTAGGAACACTGTGGAATGAATCCCAGGCTCATACTGAGGTCAGGGGGGTTCCCCCTAAAGGCAGGGATGGGGGTCCTTGGACATCATCCCGGAATGTCTTGTGACATAAACAAGTCTTAATTAAGTTCTGAGACCTCCCGCCATTTGAATGATAATGATGTAACATTTTTATAGCATTTAACAACTTCAAAACTTGAAGGGAAAGCAACTAAATTAACAAAACAAAACCCTTTGCTAAAACTTAATACTTTTTAGAGCACTAAGTTGCCATAACAACTTGATGCAAAAGTCCTTGGTGGCAACTTTGTACTTGGTCCTATTGAGGCTAAAATAACCTTACTCTTGTGTTAATACTTAGCCAGCATAGTAAATACTATTGGTTACAGAAAATTAAAACTTTTAAATAGTGAAACTACTTTTACTGAAGTAAAAGAAACCTCTTAAATCTAAGTGTTTTTCTTCTTTTAAAAAAGCATAATTTGTCAGACATTAAAATAACAAAAGGTCTTTGAAAAAGGATTATGGTTTCTGATGTTTCACTACTGGAATGGATTTACTTTATATCCTACTGATGTTGTAATCTTGAATTCTGAGGTAATGTTTTAGCCCTTTCTTTTCACATAAATAAAGATTTCAATGATAGCACTTCATTTCTTCTGTAGAACTTTCCTTTATTTTTCAAACTACTCATTTTCTCTCGCTTAAACCATTTCATTAGAATAACATACAAATTGGATGCAGTGCTTATTAGGAGGAGGGGAACAGTTAGAAAGGCAAAGCATTTCAAATCAACACACTGCTGACTGCGAGGTAGATTTTAAATGGAGAATTTCCATATTGCTTATATGTTTTCCTCCACTATGTACTTTTAAAAAAAGACTTATTTATAAGATTTCCCTGTGAAACATAAATGTGCATATTGTAGCATTGTGGTGGGTTTTTTATTTATTTTTAAAGTCACTTGAACTATATGGAGCACCAACAATTGTTTTCCATCACTACTAAGCACTGAATTTTAAGAGCCAAAAGGCGTATTTTAACATGGTAATAAACCACTTGCTAATCAGACTGACTTCAACCCTCTTTGAAAAACAGAGCCATATATCTCTTTTGCTTGCAAAGATTTTAATTAACACATAGTGTGTTTAAAAAATCACAAACTCCCACCCGCTCTGAAATGAAATTCACTCTTTACACTCAATTGGGCTGGGTTTTGGTTTTCTTTTTTTTTTTTTCTTAATATCCTATAGGAGAGTGAGTGGTGGGGACAGCAGAGTATCTTTAAAGGATTATTGTTTACTGCCGAGGGAACAAAGAGCGTTCTGCGTCCTTCCAGCTCAGGGAGACTCGACAAGAGATTTCCCTCCAGCAACTTTGTTGTTATGAGCTTGCTTGCCAAATAGGGACCATTCTCCTGACTCTCACCCTACAACCTGCCTTTGAAAGTATAGAAAAAGTGGTGTTTATAAACCAGATTTTTTTTCTTTATTATGTATAGCAAAGTGAAGGCCAAAGCCTTTTCCGCTTCAGCAGAACCAGCAGGGAGGAAATACATGTAGTAATTACCTTAAACAAGCAGGCGGTAAAGGCTGCCGCCTCTCAAGCCACGCAGTTTAAGGACATGATGAAAGGTGGAGGTGTCAGCACTCGTAGCCCAGAACAACTGGCTTGGAAAATCGGCATCCCCATGTTCCTCCATCCTTCTGCCTGGGGGTTCCTCTGCTTCTGCAGGGGTCCTGCCTGGCTGGGCCGGGCTGCCAGAGGAGCAGAGTTGGACCCCGGAGCCAGAGGATGGCTGTGTTCAGGGGAACAGTCCCATGTCCCCAAGTAAGACAAATGGCTTTTAAGAGGGACTCTGAGATCTCCAAAGCACTGAGGGGTTTCCTGCTTGAAAACTAATGACAGAAAAGACAGTTTGGTTCAATCCTGTCAGAATTATTCTCTGGAGAACAAATTTTCAGTCACCCCTTCTTTTGGTGTTTTTTCTTTACTAGTAAGGATCAAATTGACTTAATTTATATTTCAGCACAAAATGGTTTTTGGTTTTTTTCTTCCTCTTTTTTCCCTGTGCTCCTTGGAGACAGCTCCAGTGCTATGGTAAACCGGGGAAACTTTGCTGACGATATCAAAACCACCAGGCTGGGAGGTACAACATGAACTCTGTGGTGCTTGTGAGCTTACTGCAGGACATAATATGTGCCGTAAAAAAAGGTGAAGAAACCAGCCAGGCCCTATGCGTGACTTGCACACCTCCTGCAGCACCGCCCACCACGAGCCCTTCTAGGTAGAAGCCTTCTGATGGCTCATGACAACTTGCAGGGACACCGTGCTGAGGCCATGGCAGGTGAGATGGGGCAGCGTCGGAGGGGCTGGGGCCGGGACCCGGGCTGGGGCCGGGACTGAGAGGCACCTGTGCCTGCAGACTGCTCCACAAGGCCTCGTGGGGCCTGGTCGAGCCTGGCTGGCAAGATGGAGCAGTTGGGAGTGGCCATTGGGAGCAGCCGGTGCAGTTTCTCCCGCAGGTCGCAGGTTGGTGGTGACACACGCAGGTGGCCGCTGAGGAGATGGGTTCCGGGGTGGGTGGCGGCAGCCCCAGGCCCGGGCTCTCCCTGCTGGCCGGAGGCTCCGGGACTGTCCCGGACTGGTGCCCTGCTCTGGCCCGGCCTGGCAGGGCTGTCCTGCAAATGGGATGCGCTTTCGAAGCTCCCACCCTGCACAGCCAGATCTTGGTTGCCCTCTTGAGATGTGTGGCAGATTTATTTCTACTAATTTTTTAAGTACCAAGTGTATCTAGTGTACTTATTACTCCTAATTAATGTGAGAATAAAGAATCAAAGAGGGTATTCCTCCAATGAGTTGTTTTTGAAGAGTGACAAATTAATCCCCTTGGATATGGCTGAAGCCTGGGAAGATCTTTTTGTTCCTCTAACAAACTGCAGAATTAGACGTTCAAAACTCTGCTAGTGATAAATAGATTTTAAAACCTATTTATTCTTTTTTTGTGTATGCCAAAATCCCAGCACTTACGTCCTTCAGCCAAATGTTTTCCCAGGTAACTGGAGATGTAGGAATGTGGTTTTGAGTCGGTGGGACCTGTGAGCGCACACGTGTGTGACTGTGCCTGTCAGAAGTCAGCGGTCAGTGCTGTATGCAGCCCTTTACCCTCTGAATTTGTTAGATGTTTTTTCTTTGAGCTATGGAGCAAATCTTCAATGGCCTGATTTGCTTGCATGGTTACCTGCATTCACTTGCCCTGAAAATGTATGTCGAGCATGATAAGGTAAAATGTTATGGCTGATTTTTTTTTTTTTTTTCATATGGTTCTCCCTGTAAATGCATCGTGACATTTCAAGGGACTATTTGTAATCTGCCTTAATAGGGATCAGGTGGTATTAACCAGACCTGGTTCAGACTTTGCAGGTACAACTTTAAATCTTTACCTGCTCGTGGAGTCAGAGAGTTCTGTCTGTGCTTGGGGGTGATAAACCAGAGATGAGATTTTGACAAGCCCTTGTTCTAATGGGGTCTGTGAGATTTCCATCCTGAATTGTTTCTCTGGGTCCTGATGCTGGGTGAGAAACGAGGAAGATGGGGAAGGCTTGGAAGCCACCTTTGTGCTGAAGTGATCAAAGCGGGGGCTGAAGGCTGCTTCAATGCTATCAGCCCTCCACAGGCCCCCGTGGGACTCCTGCACCTGCTGGCCACTGCTCCATCCTGCCCTCTGCTCCCCTTACCCTGGGGTGACAGAACTGATGGCGACTGGGGGTGTTCTCGCACAAGTGGGTAATCCTCAGCTGTTTACTCCGGCGGCTCAGAAGGGGCAGCAGCTGCCTGTCTGCTGCGGAGGTGGGGTGGTGGTCACGGGAAGGGAGGGATGTGCGGCTGTAGGCAGCCAGGCTCCCGCTGAGAAAGGTTGGATGGTGGCGTTTCCCCCTGTGCACTCCTGATGTGGGACTCATAAAAAGCTCGTGTCGCTGGATAAGGTGTATGGAACAAGTGGAGCTTTCGGTGTTTAAAAAGTCTTTTCTGTGGTGCTGTAGTTGGCCACTGTGTAGCCCTAAAATTTGCAGCTAGCTAAATATAGTAACCTTACAAAGTGTACTGTCTAACGGGACGTACAGCTCATGCACGTTCAAGGCAAGGAAGATAAAGCATCAATTTCACTGCAGCCATTCAAGACAAAATATAGTAAAATCCTCCTGCAGTGTTCAACTTCAGAAAAAGTGATATATTCACATGTGGGTTTTTTTTCTTGGATATCAGACCTTTTCAAATGGAAGCATGCTGTAAATAGCTGTGAAAATCATTGAGAAGAGGGATTTTTATGAAGCAGAGTTTATGCCACAGGATGCCGCATGAAGGCAGACAAAGATGTCTCAGTTTGATTTTTATCTCATATAATACACTTTAAATGTATTTTTTGGTTAACAGCAAGTTTTACAACTGAATTACATAATGAAATTGTAGAGCTAGAACAGTCAGGATAGCTGAAGTTGTGGGTATCTCATACTCGGCACTGTTTGAAAGCTATTGGGCCAAATCTGAGCTATTTGGCCCAGGAAACCAAAGTAACCTAGGCTCAAGCCTAGGCTGCTGTGGTTGTGGTTGTTTGAGTGCAAGGCTCAAAATGTAATGCACAAATGGGAACTTCAGAGGCCAGAAGGTAACTGGTTTTCAAACCCAAAGAACTGGTGAGGCACAGATGGAAGGCCTAGTGCTGTGTGTTACTGGGGGAGGAGTGAGAGAGACAGTGGGGACAGCCAGATGGTGAGACACACACCAGAGAGACACATATATGCCATTGTTATTCCATATTTAAAGGAAATAATTTGCAACTTCTGGAAGCACATTTTTAAGTAAAACACCAAAATACCAAAAATATGCCATGCAGCCTTGGAAGCAGAGAATGCCGTGGTCCCTGAATCCAAGGCCTAGCCAGCTGTCATCTCCTCTGATTTCTCACTCTCACTATCCCAGGCACACATCGATTTTCACCCAGATATTATATAGAGAGGGTTGCACAAATCAAGATATTACTTTGCCTTTTTCTACTTCTTCCCACCTGTGGCTGCTGTAGTTCACACTGGCCTCGCCTTTCCCTCCACACAAAATCTTGCTGCTGAAGAACATGGCTAGACTGCCGTGCAGACACTTATCACTTTATTTTCTCCTATGAGCAAGGAGTGGGAATGTCTCATCTGGTGCGTTGAACTCAGTTCTAAGTGCTAAAATGTTTACTGCGTTCAATCCACCCAGCAGGATACTCCGAGCAGAAGTGACGGTTGTCAGCCTGCTGTGGATGGCACCATCCAACTCACAGGGCTTACAGCAAAACTCACGCAGAATCTTAAACATTAGGCTTCTAATTATTTTAGGGGACTTGTTCCACAAGTACTTCAGATTAACTGTTAACATTTGACAACATCTCTGCCACTGAAATATGTTTAGTGAGATTGCAGTGTTTAGATTGTGGTCTGAGAACTTCTGATCGAATTCTGCTTTCCCTAATTAATGCATTCCGGCACCTGCTTAATGGCATTCATAGCAACAAATAATTTCTGTTCTTCTCTCATGAAATGCACCATACTTTGGCACTAGACTGTGGGTAAATACATATATGTTTTTGTAATTTTAGAAGAAAAATCCATGTGCTGTGGATAATGAATTGAAGGTTAAGTGACAATTTTTCTTTACAACCACTCATGTCTTACAGTCTCTGAACTGAAAACTGGATTAACCTTTAATTACCCCCCATGATCTCTCAACCCTGAAACAACATTACCACTCCTCCTAGTGTTATTTGCATACAGCATTTAATGAGAGAAACATCTGTTTGCATATTTTATATCATTAATATTATGCAGATGAGCTGAATTTTCATGTTGCAATGTGCAATTGTGTGGAAATCTCCTTTTCTCTCATTTTTGGTCTGTTTCCTCTTAACAATTTGCTCTGACTTGTATTAATTAGAAGAATAGCTGTCTGGTGCCACTAGCCTTGCATATATAATGCATAGCTGCTATGTGATCTGAATGGCAGCACAGCGATAGCCTGATGAATTTACCAAATATTGAGTATCTGGCTTAATGCTATTAGGCAAACCTGTTGATATTTTCTGAGGCAAATGTGCTTTTTTTAATGAAATATGTTACTAAGGCTGAAAATTAAATGTATGCAAGTACGAGTACTAACATTTCTTTTTTTCTCATGACTATTTATAAAAAATATTCCTGTCTAATAAGATAAGACATATCATTAGGTATCTGATCTGTCAGTCATTTGACTGACTGGAATTTAGGTTAGAGCTTGGTATCTCTAATATCTGTATCAGTTCTCTCAAGCAGCTTGAAACGCTGCATACGGCCCTGCAGTGAAACCTTTATACTGAGCCATGGCCCTTGAAAACTAATGAGCCACTGCTTTTAGTGAGTGCATAAACCTGAGGTCTGGGAGAAATTGCTTGTTTTTCTTGAGAAATAAGGGGAATTTTCTCTTTTGTTTAGCTTGAACCCTGCTTTCTGGAAAGTGTTCCTCACAGGAGTCTAAACCAGTACTGACACACAAAAAGAGAAGCAAAGCAACAGGGATTAACTATGGAGAAGAATTGTAGGGGGAAACAGAATATTGATTTCTAGTTTGCTAATTTCAATTCCCTGAGTCACCATTTGCTGAATGTTTAGTCAGCTCAAGATGTCTATAATGTCCTAGACGTGCTCCCTTGTAAACAAGGCCCACTATCTTTAAAATTGACCTTTCAGAGAGAGGCCGAGGATTTCACTGGATATTGTTCCTGTCTTATTTTTGACATTTTCTGAGGGACTTCTCCCTAATTCAAAGGTAGAAGATATTTTCTGCAGAGATCTGCAGCATGCTTTCCATAGATCCTAAATGCATCTGACTCATTACGAACTGCTTCTGTTTGCCTTTTTGTGCTTGAATTGAACTGATGAGCCACTATCAGTGACTGCTGAGATTCTGCAAAACTTCAAGTGATTCTTCTTCTAGACTTTCATACCAATAGAGATGAGTCTGGAGCAGCCTGGAATTTACTTCATTGCCTAAAATGACACCTGATCTATATTTATTTATGACCATATATATAAAAAGATGTATAATATATACATTTATATATAACCATTCCTTTGTTGAAGAGAATTGAGTAGGTTTACATGAGACATGGGGTTCCTACTAATGTCAGTAGTGTATGATTTTCAGGATAGTTTAGCAAAAGAAAGATCAGGTTGACTTTTGCACATTTGGAAGTAGCTTCTATATAGAGACAAGTGTCAAATTGTCAACATCTGACTAACTTTCAGTGAGGAATAAAATAGAAACTTAAAAAACCGATAGGTTTATCAGCATACCAAAAAGTCAGTGTGCTATGGATAGATGGGATTACTCTGTAAAATGGGTGTTTATATCAGGATGACTTCTTTGAAAAACTCTTGTGTTGATTCAGGCCTTAGTAGTCCAGGATTAGCTGTGTCCCATCTATTCAAAAACTAGGAGGGGTACCACTGATAATACATAGCCTGTGACTAAATGAAGAATAAATATGACTGATTAGTGTCATTTTTTTCCTCATTCCACTGCAGAATAATAATATGCCTCACTTCTAATTCATAACATAAATTTTATAGGAGAAACTTGTGAGGCATTGTGTCCTGTGATGTGAATCATTTTCATGATCAGTTACGCGTTTTGTGAGAACATCTGTTCCTCCAAAGCAGATTTTCATAGTTTAAGAGTTGCTTTCTCTATGTCAAGCTTGTTTATCTAAAGGTCTGACTTGCAGGTAGGATTACTGTGGTTTAGTACACAAGTCACTGCTTTGGCATCTACCAGGCCTTTATGCAAAAAAAGAAAAAATCCCTAATGTATGCAAACTGTTCTGCATGCAAATTATAGTCCTGTGTGTGGAATTTAGGCATGCGAGTGAGCACAATACTTCCCACCTGTAATTGCCCAACTCGTCTGCAAATCATCTGACTCCTGAATACCTGTCATGGATTGGCCACCTTAGGAGGCCAAGCCAGTGCTCTGGAATCTGGATTTCTTTGGGTAAACAAATTGTGTTAGTGGCAATCGAGATTTATGTTGGCATAATTCTTTATTTCGTAAGCCCTTTCATTTCAGGAGCTACTATGTATAAGGAAAGGTATCTCCAGCTGTCAGACAGAGACCTAGAGAGGTGAATGAAATCTAGGCCAAGGACACATGAAATCTTGACAGTTAGGGAATAAAGTATTGCTGTTCAAAAACTCTGTTTTGTATTTCAGCTACACAAACTAATTCTAGGTTGACAAAATTTTTTTGTATAGAAAAGGTTTGAGCCTATCATGGCAAGCTTTGTTTATGTGATGTTTAGACTTTTCAGAGATAAAGCAGATGGTCTTCATTCATAACAGTGTACATTTCATGGGTGAGGGCTATCTTTGGGACCTTGGAGGAGACTTAGGGGCCTTTTTTTTTCCTCTGCCACAAACTTCTTATGCATCCCAAGACTCTTAACACTTCCAAGGCAGAGTTTCCTCTTACAACTAAGTACAATCCTGTGGCTTCTCGAGTGAAGTAAAAGTTTTTGCTTGAGCTAGTTAAGAAATAATCCCCTTGATTGTTGTAGGGCTTTGTCGACACAAGGTAAAATAAGTTTTTGTTGGCATGGCTGTACTTTTTCATTGTGATCAAGAAAAACAAAACCTGTAAGAGATGGGATGCTCAGCAATGGCCAGACTATTCTTGCTAAAATCAGTGGCTTTTGTGCCAGAATTTTAACTGAATACTGGGCCCTTTTAGTGGATTTTCATTTGTTGGCATTTGATAACATGAGTGTGCTCTCATTCCAGTTAATGAATGCCTTTTCTTCCTTTGTCCTTAGAGCAGAGATGTCACACTAACATCTGTACCTTGGTGCAAATGAGGTTATTTTGGAATTGGTGAAACACTTTACCACTGACACACTTTTTCACCTTGCTGTTCAGCTGTTTGTCTGAAAAGCTTGCCTCCGTGAAGTTGCTCTGCATGCTCTGTTTGCATGTGTGTTGAGAAAATCACTAGACAAGAAAAACAAGAATAATATCAGTGTCGTAACTGAGTTTAAATGCAGTGCAATTTGTGTTAATAGTGGCTTTTATAGGCACTATTATATAGTAAATTAAATTATATCCTTATTCTTGTATCTAAGATAAACAGTAAGTATGTAATATATCAGTAATAGAAAACCCTTGGCATTTAAGAAAGAATTGTGCTTTAATGTAAGGACGTTTTTATACCTCAGTAATAAATTAACATTTCAAAAGTACTTTAGCCTGCTGAGATGGATCATTCTATGAGTATGGGTAACACCATGGACTCCAATAATTAGTGTAAATTGCCTTTGAATAATACAGAGCTGGGAACAACTTTCAGTGCTTAATGCCCCTTGCAGTACATGATGAAGAGTCCTTAATGGAGCTTGGAAAAACAAGTAATACCTATAAATCAAAGAAGAAAAGCCGTTTTTGATGCATTTGTCTGAGAGTGTGAGTTTTAAACCAAATTGTTAACACTCCTCCCTGCTGAGGGTCATGGATTAGCTAGGGTGGGAGTTTCTTATAGGATCTTTCACACTAACCAGCAGAGGTAGGGGGTTTCAAATACAAGTGTTTTCTTAACCCTAATCCCTGCCTCCCTGACCAGTAGAGCTCTGAATTTCTCTCTAATTAGGTGGAGAATTAGTAGGTGGATAAATGTGTTAGTGGATGAGGATGAAGTGATTAACTTGCCCCAGACTATGATAGTGAGTTCAAGGCGCTACTGAATTCATTTTGTTTCTAATAACTTTCTCCCCACATTGTAGCAGCACCACGGCAGACGACTTGAATTTATCTCTCTGTAACCTTACGGCACTGTTCTGTTCCCTCTTTCCTATGGCTTATCTGCTGTATTTAAGCAGCAACACAGTATATTTCCCAATGTGCCAGTTCACATTTATGTATACTATTTAATTATCAGAACAGCCTTGTAACCTAATCAAGATATATTGATGTTACAATAAGACTGTATATATGAGGGAAACATTAATTTTATTACAAGATAACGAGACTTGAATAATTTCTCCACATATTTGCTAGCTGTATTTAAAAAAAAAACAACTAAGTATCTGCTGCTTTGCTGTTGCTGCCTTCTTGCTGCTCTTTGTCCAGTGTGAGAGGCTCTGCTGTTGTGGAGGAAATGCAGTTTCATAGCGCTGTAGCCAGATGTGCTCTGCTAACCTGGAGATGTGACATTTTCTGTCTCTTTGCTGATGTGACTCTGTAGGGGACAGGTAGGGGAGGATTTGTTGAGGGAGATGGCAGGATCTGTCATCTCTCCCTTGGCAGCCTCTGGTACCAAACAGGCTCTGACTTCAGCTTCAGAGCTTGATGGGAAGCTCTGCTGCCCTTTCACAGCAAAGCTGAATCATCTCCAGTCACTGCCAGCACACTTTTTATTCTTACTCATGGCCACAGCAGTGTTTTGGCTACCCCAGCGTGTTCCTGTCCCCATGGTCTCTCTAACTCACAGTGGCCTGCTCAGACGTGTGAATTCACTTGGCCCCAAAGAATGAAGTGTGCTGCTTGTGAAGCAGGCAGGGCCAGCAGCAAAGGGACAAGGTTCCCAAGCTGGCTCAGTGCTGTGACTCAGACAAGCTGGGATACCAAGAAAACCTTTACTGGAACCAAAGTCAGTTTGTGTTTCAGGTGTATTCAGGACAAGGGAGGGTGCTAGAAGATGCTACACGTAGGAGTAGGTCAGGATACTGATCTTAACTAGTTACTAAAGTTATTTAGTATTTTTCAGAAAAAAATCTGGTGTTCCTCAGTTTACACATTGAAGGGCTGTTGGTTTACTAATCAGAAGAAGAGGCTGTAGGACACAGGCCATAATCCCTTGGGTCTGCCCAGGGGGAGAAAGCCTCAGCATGTTCAGAGGCACAACACTTCTAAAAAAAGTGAGGAGAGAGAAATGGAGCATGAATGAGCAGGAGTCCAGAAAAAAACGACCATAGAAGTAACATTGAAGAAAAGGGAAAGGTTCTGCTTAGCCTCTGTTAGAAGGCAGATGCAGCAACTTACATGGCCATGCACATGCATGTACATGTGTGTAAAGTGATAGGTAGAAACTTATCCTCTGGGACTACAGTGCATATGACAAGGGATGTTTCTGCTGAAGGAGGGAAGATTACTTTTAAAAAGTATCTGAAAGTTGCTAATAATAGGAGGATAATGAAGTACTGGACTAATGTGCCTACCTAGAATGGAAAGACACACACAAAAAAAGTCAAATTTCAAACTGGCAGTGGTTTAGAATCTCTCGTGATGTTTTAGATGATGGTTATTCCCTTTGAAAGTGTGGAGTGAGCTCTACCATTGCAAGCCACGCTCCGTCAGAAGGCAGGTCAGGCTGCGGCGAGAGGCTCTGCAGGTCAGCCTGGGTAGCTCAGCTTGCATGATTGAGTCATTAGACCGGTTATTGTGTGTGTATCCAATAACTCAGGCAGGCAGGAAATTTAAAGGGAAGTATATTTTCTATGCAGCACAATCAAAGTTGATTTTATCTTTGTCTCAGTTGTTTGCTCCAGTGAGCATCAAATGCCTGAGGAGAGCCTGGTTGCTGAGAAATCTGAGGTCTAAAGGGGACATGGAGGTGATGCCAGGGTTAGCAGAAACTTGCCCTGGTGACTGTCAGGAGAGCCCTGCCCCTGTAGCCTTTGGGTGCTGGTGCCTCAGCAAGTCAAAGAATCTGGGCACTGCACAGGCACCTTAAGGTTGACCTTTAGAGTGAGAACCTACTTATCTCAGTCTCAGGTGCCTGCAGATTCCATGGACTCTCTAACATCCAGGATATGTTAAGTGCAGCATTAGCTTCATAGATTCCTAGCAACAAATCTTGTCTTGAATGGGCTGCTTTTCTTTCATGCTTCTCTTTCCTTTTTGCCAGTGGAAGCCTCTACTTAAGACTCTGACTAATAGAATTCAAACTGACACATTTGGGAAGTAAAATGTTGGGGGTTTTTTGATGGGTTCATGACAGTGCTTTGCAAATGGTGCTGCAGAGAGTTTTGAGTAGTGGATAATGAAGGGAGCTGTACAGTGCCAATACACGCCCTTTGGGACAGGGTAAAATGCCTCTCTTTAGGGAATGACAGGAAGGCCTAACACACTCAGTAGGCGAAACCTGCGTATACTGTTTAGGTGCAGGGTTAGTGCTCCCCTGGCCAAGCCTCCTTTGGTGTAAGGATTGTCCTTCTGATGTTCAGCTGCATCCCATCCAGTACATAAAAAGTCACTCTGCATTTGCCAGGATTATGTTGTCTCTTGATCTTATCAGGCTTTCTCTACAAACTGCAAAAGAATGTAGCCTGATGTATGCAACAATCCAGGTATCTCCACTTTGAAGTTTCAGTTTTTAACAGTGGTACAGCTTCATTAAAGTATTGGGAGACAGAATTTTGCTGGAAAGATAAGTATTTTTTCATTTAAAGATGGAAATGGAAGTCAGAGAATGATCTTGTTTTCTTTTCTAACTGGCTGCCCTGCCACTTGAAATAGTTTTATATATTCAAATGGACAAGGATGTAAATTGTACTTCCAAACTATTAAAGCCAATAGCACACATTATAATATGCTGTGAAAAGAAGATAGCTTCGGCCAGTAACTCTTAAGCTTAAATGAGTTGCTCCTAAGAGGAGAACAGCTGCTTAAAGCACATATATTTAAAATTAAATTTCTTTATTACAAGTTACTTAGCATGTTTTGGACTTATATGTTCTCCAGCTTAAATCTTTTTTTTTTTTAATTGCACAAAGCTGTGGAAAATAATCAGAAGCTCAGTTCGCATTACAAATTGAAAATCAGAAATTATACGAATGTTTTTTTCAGGTTCTCAAGCTACATAGGTGTATTAACCCTCATTAGTCATTTTGTGGCAGTGAGAGATTTGAAAACAGAATTCCATTACAGTATTTATGGTCAAAATCTGATATGATCAAATAATAGGTTTCCCAATAGAAATGTCTATGTGCCATGTAGTAAACTTGATAATTGTAAGAATACATTTAATGCAGTAGGACTGAATACCGAACCAGGAGATTAACATTTCTGTTATATAATTACAAGTTCAAGGAGTTCAGCTTCTTATCATACTACAGTAAGTATAGAAAGTAGAAGTGATCCTCTTTAATTTGTAATTATTTAACTGAAATGGAATGTCTCCCAGTCTTATTCTTACTCTTCTACACTGAAGACATTGGTATGCAGAAACCATGCACCAAGGAATAGTACACTATCAGAGTAGGACATGTTTGAGTATTCTTTAAAACCAACTAAGAGAAGTTAATCTCATTGAACTTCTTTTTATTCAACAAAAGAGTTAGATGTTTCCAAGTCTAATGTGAGTATAATGTTCATTAAATGGACTTCTTTACACCTTTAAATGGATTAACTGTACATGTTCACAGTCTAATTATTATACATGTCGCTCACAAATCACAGATCTAATTCAAAGCACTGTAAAAGCTCTGTTTATGAGCATTAGAAAAGGAGATACAGGGAGAATTGAGTGTGATTTTTATCTGGGTCATAGAAAAGAGTAAGTGTCGTCCACATTAAAGTACAGAAATGCATCTACCTTCACTTGTTGAGTTTTACTTCAGCTTTGGTCTTGAGATAGCCTTCTTTGAAAAGTTAAGCCACAGACTACTTTGGCATCTCCACTCTCATTTCACCATAACCCAAGGTGATCCTTGACGAAGATACTCTCCCTGCAGTTGAGCTGTTAGTTATTTCCAAGCAATAGTTGTCAGTCGGATAAAGGACGATACACAATTTTGCTTGTATAGTTTGGATATCTGGGAATAGATGTGATTCAAATTGAGTTTGCTTATCACTCTGATAAGTTCTAGTGGTCAGATTTTTGAAGACAGCTAGGTGCTTAACCCCTGGCACAATCAATATCTTAACCCCTGGCACAATCAATATCTAAACCCTTTAAAAATAAACCCTGCTCTGTGTTTTTGCCACATGTGAATGATTGTCAGTCCATAGAAGTCAGTGGAGCTACACCAGGTTATGTGGGCTTGGAGACTGGGGTGGCAAGTTACCTGTAAAAGAAGCTTTGTTCTTTCTCCTTTTGGGCAGCAGGAGCTTATTGAAGGGTTTGAGCATGTGGTATGACAGTATGGTCCTCGGTGAAGATACCACATCTGTAGTGTGAACCAAAGAATTCAGATGTTTGCCCTAAATTTCTCTTGCTTTTGTCTGTAGAAGAAAAAAGACCTTAAGATAATACTGAAGATGTTTGCAGGATGACCTTGGGGCTTTTGCTGTGAGAGGCTATGATAACAAAAGCTATACATATTATGCAAATGTGTTATGTATGAGATATATTTCCACTGAATCCTGACAGGGCAAAAATACCCTTATTGCTTACTGAAATTTGTGCTGGCAGCAGTTGCGAGTCAGTTTGTGTTTATAATGTAATACCAAAAATACTTCTCTTTTCTCTTAGTTAAAAAACCGTGAATATACCTGACACATTTCTCTTATAAGAGGTTACAGATTTCTTCAGTAGACTACAGTTCAGATGATTAAACTCCTCATCTTGAAAGCCAGCATGATAATGCCAGTTCTCTGCTGAGGCTCACAGACCCTTTCAGCCCGCAGTGGCCCAAGCACCCAAGTTCTCTGACCAAAAGTGGTGTATCTGCAAGAAGTATAACATAGCTGCTTCTTTTTATTATTATTTTTTGTAAGGGAGGATATTTCTGTTCAAAAAGTGCAGGCATTCACTGGTAAGACAAGATGGAAAGTGCTGAACCTCTGTGTGCGGGGCGGCGTGTGCGTGCGTGTGCCTGACTTTTCTTGTGTGTTTGGACAACACAGATCTGATCTCACTGGATCATCTATAGAATCTGCTGTGAAACAAGTTAGAGAAATCTAGAATGCAGCCTCAGCAGCATGGCTGTGTGTTCCTGATGTGTACCAATCACAACTACAATCTGCAGTATTTAGGCATTGGGACTTAAATGAGTGAAGACTTTGAAATGGGTGGGTTTGGACACAGGGATAGCTGTTTATCCCCTATGCATGTACCTAGGATAGCTACAGCCAGCTGTCCCAAATGCATGATTATAGTTCCATCTGAAACTAATGATTGGAAATAAGTCTTTTGGATTCTTGCCTTGCTGAACCACCTGCTTTTATTCCATTCTCTCCTGTGGAAAAACATTATCTTTCAGAAAATAAATAGCTACCTACATGACTCTCTGTACTGTAGGCTTGCCTGCCCCCAGATATTTTCATGTTTTCTGTAATGATTTTAAACAAACATTTCCTCTGCTTTCCACATTTGCCTCTGTGTCCTGAGCAGCAGTGGCAGGTATGTTAGGTGGTATGAAAACCAGGTGTTCCCCCCCAGTTATTTACTTACTGGCAGACACGATGGCTGCAACATCCGCTGCAGCAATTTGACAGTGATTTACCTGCTGCTGCCAGCTGCTCGCTGCTTGTGGGGCCTGAGCTGCTCAGATTCCTGGGGGCCAGCACTAGAGTATCTTGATTTGATACAAGACTCTTTGGAGGCCCTGGTCTGTGATTTCACAGAGAAACAGCCAGCTGTAGGCTTCTTTCAGCAAACACCATGTCTAAATCTATTGCAGTGACTTAGCTGGTGGGGTCTCCAAAAGGTTTGCCTGCCTGTGGTCTGAAGATGTGACTTCAAAAGTTTTCATGCTTCTGTAGATTTACCCTGTAAGGGTTCATCTCAGCATGAGAGACTTGTCTCACAAAGGTGCAGCCACATGGTAGTGGGGAAACCCCTGGCATGGTAAAAAGGTGTTCCCACAGGTAAAGTTTGTAAATTTGTGTAGCAGCCTACATCTCTTTGACAGGTTTTAGTGTTTTAATGGCATCAGGATAAAATATCACAAAAGCTTTGTGAGCTGGATCTTGGTGAAGGGAAGAAAGAATATTTCATTTCACTACTGTATCTGAGCAAATGGCTAGATACAATTCTAACCTGCTGGCTGTTCCCTTGACACCTTAACTGAGGGAAATCCATTTCTTGCTCACTGTGCTCCTACAGATACATGGTGCGTGGCTGGGGACTGGTGTAATTGCAGTGGATTGGATTTGAAATGCATGGGGTTTTGGCATAAGGCACAGAAAGCAGGGAAGCAAGCAGCACAAGGAATTAATTTTTTAATGCTCCTGTTTCACTCTGCCACATTTTTTGACTGTCCTCAGTTTGGAGTGAGTGGATTTAATTCAGATTTTTCAGATTTTTTAAAGAATTTCCTTTAAAAAACCCAGACCATTACATATATAGCATAGCTTTCTATCAGAGTGAACCGATTTAGGTAAATATTTCCTAGCTTTCTAAGTCTGCAGCCTGATTTTCTTTCTTTTTTTCATGTGATACACTTTTACTTACATAGCTAAGTAAGAAACAAATTCTCAGGTGATTTTCTCTCCATGAATAAGGATGGAGGTCCTGAGCAGTCCAGGAAGGCTGAGGACAGTGGAAGTCTCTTCCAGAGACCAAGATGTAGGGGCAAAGAGCAGTGGGTCTAATGAAACCCAGGGCAGATGGAGGTTCTCAACATATGTGGTTAAAAATATAATCTAAGGGCAAGTATAGGGGGTTGTTGTTTTGTGGTGGTTTTATTTTTTTTTCCCTTTTGAAACAGAATTCCCATGAGAAATGTACAGGGTTGGCTCTTTTATGTTTTACTAAGAGTATAGAAAGATTGTTCACCTTTCAGACAAAAATGTTCAATTCTAGTTTTCTGCATGTGGCAAACTCTGGAAAAATTTAAAGCAACTAATTTTGGACAGAAACAAAATCCCTTTTCCAGTGAATTCTCAGTGATTCATGCTCTGGAACTTTGTACTGCAAGATAGTGTAGACTGTCAGGCTCGACTCCTTCCCCTTCCAAAGACTTCCAACCTGCCCAGATCTGCTCAGTGTCCAGACCTCTCTCTGCAGGGAAGACAGAATTAGGTCAGCTGGTAGGAGATACTCAGAGATGTTCTTTGCTGTTCACATTCCCCAGTCTTTTAATGAGTCAAATTAGGGTCAGTTTAAGATTAAATGTTGACTACGTAACCTGCTTATCACTACAAAGCAATATCCATTCTGGAACAATGTATGTGAATAGTCTGTTTTCTCCCATTTACAAATCATGCCTTAAAAATATGTGTCCCAGGTCACTTCTACTCTACGTGATTCTGGCTCTGCCCCTGGTCCTGTTAACCCAGCGTGTGTCTTTATGATCAAAATTCTAACACAGTTGTACAAACTGTTAAATAACTCGAATCCTACACGTGTAACTGCTCTCAACAGAGATGTCAATTCAATTAATATTACATTAGGCTACCCACAAGACTATGCTAGTACAGAGCTGATGCTCCAAGTCAAGTCTGGGCTTGTCTGCTACCTGACAAAGCTGAAAAAAGATGAATACTAACTGCAAGGTAACTCCATTAACTCTTTCTTTCCCTAGAGGCATATTCAAATACTTTGAATGCCAGGATACCTTCTAGCAATTTCAGTGAATATTTCATTCTGACTGATCATCTGATGCTTCAAAACTCTTTGGGGAGCAGTTAAATACATCTGCAATCATGGGCCACTTTGGCAAATTTTGATTTTAACTTGTGCTGAATTTCTAAGCTTTCCTACAGTACTGAAAGTAAGGGAAAAAAGGAAACCACTTTTCTACTAGGACCTTTAATACCAACTAATAACAATAAGTTTTCTTAGAACTGTGGAGATGGAGAACAGGCAGAGTGCCGAGGACAGTTTGAGAGAGGACTTCTTCCTCTGTGGCAGTTAAAGGAGGTCTCAAAGTATTTGGCATCCCTAAGCCACCAGCGCCTGGCGAGGCTTCACCCTGGCAAGTTGTTTCATCCACTGTACTGATTGTTCAGGAACAGCCTAATGGAAGCAACTAAATACAGAACGCTTTCTTCTGTTTGACAAGCAAAAGAACAACCATTTCTCCCTTTGTAAATAACAGACTGGGGATCTCAAATAAATTTTCTTTCTCGCTGACAAGCCTTGGGTTTTCTGGGCTTTTCTTACAGCTGTTAATCTCAGAAATATTTGAGTATGTGACATCAGTTCTCGTATTGGCCTGAATGGTAAAAGAAAAAAGCTGGAGAGGGGTGTGAGCATTTCTGGTTTAGAAGGCAGGCAGCAAACAAGGAAATCTTGATTATTGTTTCCTTTAATTTGAAGATACTGCCCACTCCCATAATTTCTTGGGGGGTGCTTTGTTTAAGTGTTAGAAAGACATGGATTGGCTTAAATTATGGGTGCTGCTTAAATGTGACATTAAATCTGTTAATGTTAAGGAATGGACAGAAATTGGGAGCTATTATCATGGTTTATATCCAAGATAATCTAGTTCATATCACCACTGATTTTTGTTTTGCAACTCTGACTGAAGTGTCTGTCACCCTGACCTCAGTGGTCTTTCCCCAGCACAGTGACTGGCTGGGTACAAACTCTCCTGCCAGAGGAACTTCCCATGCAAGACAGAAAATTCTTTTTAGGTGAGATGAGATGATAAAGTCCCAGGATAACTCATTTTAATTTATTTTGGCTCCTGAATTTTTGGAATAAAGTAATAGAAATTCCTACTGTCTGCTGGACCAATGCCATAGTGATTTGAATGGCAGATGGGAAAGAGAGCTGGGAGTCAGTTAGTTTTAGTGTGTTTCTTTGCAAAACCCCATACAACTGACAGGCACAGTTACAAGGAACTCCAGTTTTGAAGTGATTTAAAATGTCTGGGTGAAGACTTTGATTTAGTTGTTAATTACTTTACTGTTTTGTATTGAGCATGAAACAGTCAGGGCAAATCTAGTGACTCATGAAAGCCTTCAAAAAGCTTCAGGCTTAGTTTCAGTGTTGCATAGCAGCTTCCCCTGAGTCTGTGCTTGCTGACTTGTTGCAGTTTCATGAGCTTTTGGACAGGACTCAGAAGATTTCAGATTCCCCCATCAGTGTGTAGTATATTTTTCTGAAGAACTTATTGGAACCTGGAGGTATCCAAAGACCTATGCAAATCTGCCTTCTGAACTCCTTGCCAGGACATCAAGAAGCTGCATCATGTCTGTCCAGCTGCTGTGTAAACATAATAGAGAGCCAAGGCTAGAAGTTGTATCCTAAGGAACAAAATCAAGTTTTTGTCAGCATACCACATGATGTTACAGCTGCTGATTCTACTTCCAGCTTCTACTTCTTTTCCTTACTCTGCAACACATGTCAGTTTCTGAAAGGGTAGCATTACTGGTAGGATATGGTCGTATTTAGAGGCTCCAGAGATTATGGCCCATTTAGCAGATACTCAGTGTATGATCTATGCTTGAAAATGCTAATCTAATTTAAAAAATAGGAAGTTTTATCTCCATTGGAGTAACTGAGGCACAAAGACTCTGCAGCAGAACTGGTGTTCCTTGAGTTTGTCACTTTAACCATTAGAACATTTTTCTTACTGTGGACTAACACTGCTTCAGGAGTCCTGTAGGAGCTGGATAAGCCACACAGATACCTGTTGTTCATGTTCAGAGTAAACACACAGTGATATGGTATAAAGAGATCACAACAGCACTCCTTGATGAACAAGGGAAATCGGCAGCCTTTGCTAAATGACAGGTCCAAAGAGCACACAGAAAATTATGCAGCACATTCATTTGCAGCCAGGAAATTGGTCTTCCTGGGGGCTCAGAGTTTGATTTATGGTGCCCCTAACTGAGTCAGGTTTCCTAATTGTTCCTGAGATGGACTGGGAGTGGGGGAACTGCGCTCAAGAGCAAGAGGTGCAGAAGAATGGTAGTGGGGACGCTCAGGGGGACCCTTGGCCAGCCCAAAGCGGTGCAGCCTGCCCCAGAGCATCCCCTCTCTCCTCTTGAGCCACTGGACAGAGAGCGAGCACAATATTCTCTGCTGAGACCCAGGGGGATGAATGGCACAAGAAAGGATACAGCACTGGAAGGACTAAAAAGAAAGTTGATGTCTCTCAAGTTTTGGTCCATTATGGTAATCCTACACTCTGCAACTGATGCTATGGGTCAAGGAAAACAAATTACATTTTGTTCCCTAAACAGAAAGATTAAGGCACAGGAAGCTGCTGAATGCTGTAGGCACTGGCCTTGACTTCACAACCTAGCCAATTTGTGCTGCCTGTGGGGCTGTACAGCTGTCACTGAGAAAACAAATCTTCTCATAGAGAAACTCCTCTTTTCTATCATATTCCTTTTTTTTTTTTTCCTTCCAGACACCAGCCTTTGTTCCTACAGAAAAGCCAAAAAGTATTTTGCATATCCAAAATGCAAAGGCTATGCTTGTGTTCTTCAGACACTGTCTCAGTTAGGAATGATTACAAACAAATGAATTTGTGAATGCTGAAGAAAATCCAGGGCAAAACCAACTGAAATGGGGAGGTTAGAAAAATGCTGAATATTTCTGATGGTAGGAGTTAAACCCAAATAATCTCAGTACAGACTAGACCACCTAACATCAGCCTTTCTTCTTTGGCAGAGAAAGCACCCTCTCTTTATCGATGAGTGACACTAGCAGGCTGATAGGTGCAGGGTTCTCAAAGGGAAAAGCTAATTTGTAAACAATCAACATCTTAACGAGATATAAACAGCTGTCTGCACTTCTGGCAAATTTGCTGATGCTTGAAGGGCTAAAAATCACAATGTTTTCCTAAAACCTCCTTCATTAATTTGAGGCCTGGTATTCATTAGAACAACAAGCCTGGGGGGGTGGGAAGGGGAGTGGATAGGACAGGACACACTATTTATAGCCTCCCCATCATGTTGCAAGCCCAGGTTCTGCTGATTTTTGATGGGTTCACAGCCTTGGAAACTCAGTTTTACATATGCCCCCATCACATGGAGGTGAGTATGAGGACCTAAAAGGAAAACAAACAGAAAAAAAAGGCACCAAAAATAAGTGGTTGGTTCTTCCAACCCTAAACAATGGGTCATTTATCACTGATGCTTCTAGGAGCTGTTGTCATTAAATAGATTCCACAGTGATGCTTCTGCCTCGTCCATGTGGGAAATCAAGGAAAACATGACAAGACTTGCCATAACCTAGAGGGAATTTATGGAATGACAAGACTGCTCCTAGTAAATGAGAGGTAACTACAACTGGTACAGGAAATACAGACTGATTCTCAGAGTGGAAGAAGACAATGGAGTAGTTGAGTAGACATCACTAAGCCCCAGTGACACTGATCAGCACAAGCCCATTTCAGGGCTGACTTGGAGATTCGTGGCCTGTTTTGTGCAGTTGCAGCTAATACAGGGTTGGTTGCAAAGCACTGAGAGAGGTTTGGCGTGCTTCAAACCTCCCTCAGAAGGTTGATTTAGTAAATTACAGAGTAAGAAGAGGCAATTCTGTGTGTGCATGCTGAGAGAAAAAAAAAAAGACTGAAGAGAAATCTGGGATGGTTTGTTTTTCCAGCATGCCTTAGGTAAACAGAAGTTTTCTCAATTAGATTTCTTCTTTCCAATCCATTAGGGTTAATGCAGTTTTAATTAGCACTTGATTTGCAGGCTGTGAGGTATGGTTTAATGTGCCTTTTAGAGATTCCAAACCCAAGTACTGCAAGGAACTGAACATAAATGAGCAAATTAAAGATTTTTCATGCCCATTTTCATTTGTAGATGATTTTCCCACAAGCTTTCCTTTGTACAAAGGTGATCCTAAAATAGAGACCTTGGTTTTGTCTGTGCTTTCATGTACTAGCCCCATCTTCAGCTCCTGTTAGCAGGTGTCCTGCTCAGTAGTACTGCTACGGGTGCTTATCTTGCCCTGTTGGCACTGAAGATAGCCACATCTGCAGCTGTGACCTTGCACTCGTGTTAAATAATTCCTTTCCCTAACTATGCTGTAATTATCAACTTTGCAACTGAATACTGGATTACAGCCCAAGAGTTCCTCTGAATGCAAAACACAAGGACTTTGGCGTTGGCAATGAGTAAGTCTGAAGTAATCTACACAGGTGGTTCTTATATTGCACCTGTCATCATGGTATCTGAGCTCCTGCAAAGGCCTGTGATCGCACCAGTGTTTTGACTTCATATAAGCAGAGTCTGACTCCTGCATTCCTTTTGTACTTCTGAAATGTGTGCAAATAACAATATCCAGGAGGAGTATTTAAGGAGCAAGGACACTGTTCTGAGTGGTTTTATCTAATTTATTTTGAACAGAGGCAGTTTCTTAGACCAGAATTATCATAATAAAAATAACACAAAAACTGAAGTGAGGAGTTCTGGCCCAAACTCAGAAAACCAGTGCTCCCAGAGAAAAAAGCAATTTGAACGTTGAACATGAAAACATCAGCATTGTCTGAAGTCCTATCGCTGCTGTCAGTTCATGAGATTTGTAGGTAGCTAAGGTCTTTGAAACCTCAGTGCATGCAGTCAGGTCTGATCTGCTTATCTACACTTGTAACCCCTGTTCACATCCACAGGTTATGTCTCCCATTGGAAGGAGACTCTCTCCCCCCTGATATGTTCTTGGCACAGGAGCACTTCATGCAGGTGGATGACCAAACACTTCACCCTGGCCAGATGGCTGCTCAGCTTTAATGTTGACTAGTTGTTATTCTGGATTATTGATGTAATGCTGCTACTAGCTCTGCACAGCAGGACCTCATTAATGTCAGTGGAGCTCTGCTCAGGCCCAAGGGTCTATCCACAGGAGTCCAGCTAGCTGCAAGATGAGGGCCTACATTTGTAAATAGCGGGATAGGATGAATGAGACTAAACGTGATAGGGATGGCTTCGGGCAAGGGCTTTAGCTGAGCACTTGGTTGGATGTATCCCAGTCTAACAGGAAAACAATGTGTTGGTTTAGGAGGGAATCTTAGGAGGTTGAAAAAAACATTGAGTAATTCTGAAAATGTGTGGTACTCGTGTTCCCAGCAGGTGTATGAGCCTTGTGGCCCATGCAGCTACAGTGGCTGGCCCAAGTCGGCCCCCTGAGTTGGTGTATTATGGCTGAGAGCTGCCATCAGCCACCAGACAGAGCTGCTCACGAACCCCAGCCCAGCTTTCTCTGGCTGTCCCTTTTGCACAGGACCTATGGATGGATCATGACTCTGGCTCAGGTGTCTGGGAAGGTGGATTCATATGCAGAGTAAGCCAGAAATTGTGAGTCTCCTGTGAAATTATTGCTCAAGTAAAACTTGCTGCAACAGCACTTTCGCTAACTGGTGAGCATTGTTTCTCATGTCACTCCCTCCTTTCCCAATATAAAAAGATTTGCAGTGAAAACAAAAGAATGGTGTTGGCTTAATAAATNCACTAGATGGTGTTTGGCAACCACTTCTGGTCACCGCCCTGAAAAAGCCTTCCCCTGGCTCAACAACCAGGCCGAAGGATTTCTCTCTGCGCCTAAGAAAACTCTTCCAGTAATTGTTGTATTTTATTTTTCCAGCGCTAACATGCAGGTGAACCAGGCTGCTCTTGAACTAACCAGCTAAAACAAAGCAAAGGGCTTTGTAGGAATGGATGCCACAGCTCTTGACCTTGTGAGCTGGCCCCACGCGCTCCCAGAAAAGCACCAAGCACCTTCCCTCTCAGCACTGCGGGTACCATGCCATGTTTTCCCACCAAGGTATTTTTGGAATGCTCTTTCAAGATGGAAAGCCCAGCGATCCCATCTTTTGCTGGTGCAAGGTGCCCAGTACCTTGGTTTCTTGAAAAGCTGCTGTGGCTGTGAGCACAGCTCAGCACTGGGGCACACGCACAACAGGCAGTCCTGCCCCACAGACAGGAGTAGCCCGAGTGGGACAGCCCTGACACTGTGAGCAAAATGAGGAGCAGTTCAGGTCAGGCCACCTCTGGGAACACGCTGAGATGCTGGAAACTTCAGCTTTTAGGTTCTAGCTCTCCTTACTTAGCACTTCAGTTTCAAATAAGCATTTTCCTTTTTTTTTTCTTGGTTGTTGTCACTACAAAAGATGGACAGGAGTCTGCCTTGAGCGGTCAGACTCTGATCTTTCCCGCTTTAATTGGGTGGTTAGTTGTATCTTTTCTTTCTCAAATTATTTGCAAGAAATTGCGATTTAATCCATTCTGCACTTAAGAAATTTAATCAATCATTAAAAATAACTGCCAATGATAGGAAAATATGGTAATTCATGTTATTTTTGCAGACAAAGCACTGATATAAACAAAACATAATTAAACATGCCCTCTTTATACACTTCATAAAAAGCCACAGTCCTTGGGTATTATAAATCTAAACTTATTTCTCTGATCTCAGGGCATAAAATGTGTTCTGTGAATTGTCTTACTTCTTGTAGGAAAACACTGATAATATTTGCCTTGCAGGCAGCATAAAACACAAAATGTAAAATAAAAATAAGTTATTAATCAGACTAACGGGCAACTTAAATGGAAAGCTGTCTTCTATGTCACATTAAAAATGATAATGAGCAACATTTCACAAGGCAATGTTATTAAAAAAAAAATCCATGTTACACAGAGACTTCTCAATCCGTATCTCTGCTGTAGTCTTCAGGAAGCAAACAAGAAGGACAAGTTTTGTAGTTGGTTACCATGGGTATGTTGCCTGAGGAATACCTGCATTTCAACATGGCCATACCTAAAACAGGTGTTGCTTTTTTATCTTCAGCTAACCCAGCCTGAGGCAACAGTGATCTTGTTTTTCCAAATTTGCATCTAAGTAGAAACAAAGTTTTAGCTCAATTAAATACCTGTCACAAAGGGGAGGAAGGAGTTGGAATATGTTGTGACGCATAAGAATATGTTGTGGTTTTGAAAATGGTCTGCTAAGAGCTATTTCTTTAATGATCTGTGACAAAAACAATGCAAAAAGAAAAACCCTGCCCTAAGGGCCAGTGCGTTGCTCTTTGCTTCTCACATGGAAACTAAGAAATGGAATTTTGGAATGAAGTCTGTTGTATGAAAATACAGCCTGTTCCTGAGCTCACCTCAGAGTCACCTGCAGGTTGCTTTTGCTATTTTCTGAGAGACGTGGGCCAAATCCCCTCTCTCTTTCCAGCATAATTTGAGTTGAAGGTTGTCTATGGGCAGTATTCTCATTCTAGGAAGGTTATTAAGGCTTGTGCTTTTCTTGCCCAGTAAAAATAGGTTAACTTGGAGTGACCTTCTGTGTCTGTGTGCATCGTAGGAACAGTCCCATGCCCAAAGGCTGCATTTGCCATGTTTGATGCTTGGGGCTGCCTTTGGTGGCAGCAATCAGTACTTCCAAGGGGTGGACAAATTGTGTGCTTTTTGTTAAGTGTACTAGCCCCAGCATTCTCCATCTATACCAGAAATCTTGGTGTTTCATTTGCCCTTGTCATGCAGTCACACTATCCTGGGCATACAAAACTGCCAACCTCCTCCTTACAAAGACCTGGGCAGGAGCAGATGGGATTTATAGGTCAAACTGACCTGCAACAAGGGTTCAGAGATGACACAGATACCAATGCTGTGCTCAGGTGACCTTACGTTTGGGGCTGCCCTCTGGACAGGATAGCTGAGGTAGAGTGTAGATCTGGCAATTTATTTTCTGATGTATTTTTAGCCTTTTGAGACTTTTGTCACAAATCTAGTGAGCAGTGACTCTGAGGCTGCACCTGGTACCACACCCAGCTGTCTTCCTGACAGTGGCAATGCATCACATCTGCATGGCCTCTATTTCTGCTGACTGTGTGTCCATCACAGTCTGGTTTCAGGGCTCTGACTGGAAGGTTGTAACAGGTCTCTCTTTACAAGAAATCTTAGCAAATATGCTTGTAGATCTGTTCAGAGGCTCATCCACTGCTGGAGGTGTGCATCTGCTTCATAAGAGAGATAGAAAGGCTTAATTTTCTATCTTGTGTGAGTTTTGCAAGGAATTTTGAAAGATGGGTGTTGCTTGTTGGTGTATAGTTCCTGGCATGAGAGGATCCAGCTGTCAGGTGAGCTTTGCAGAAGTCATAGTTACTTGATTACCAAAACAATGCTTAGAGACATAGTATTTTTCTCTATCTGGATAAAATTCCTCTCTTCCCAGCTCACCCTGGAGATCTCAGAAAACCATAAAGCTGATACTTTATGGAGTGTTCTCCAAATCTCTGGGTGACAGCTCAAATATTCAGATGCTTTTTCAGTTGTAACTGTACTTGTGTTCAAAGCCAGTGAAGATCAACAAGGCTTATTGCTTCGGACTGAATGCTCATGCTGAATGCTAGAACTCTGCAGCAGGGGCTAGAACTCAGTTCTGTGCCATTGCTCACTTTCTCCATTTAGCTCTGTGCTTAGTTTTTATTTATTTACATTCTCATGCCATTCCTTTCCAAGCTCAGCTCATCATATATAACAGTTTATGTATATATCCCCACCAGAGGGAATGAAGAGCATCTCCAGCAGTAGAATTCTGTGGGCATGTCTGCTGCCCACCAACACATAGCTGAGAATCAGTGCTGAAAATTCAGGCTGTGTGCCAGGAAGCATGCCAATATCAATGTACCAGGCTGTGGAAAATTACACAAGTCCCATACATGAAAATCAAGCGTATTTCTGTGCTACTGGACTGACAGCTAGAAATAGGTCAGGAGGATACTCTTGCAAGGATGCCTATGGATTCTGAAATGTCTCTCACTACTGCTGTGTTGCCTCTGTAGCCCCCTGCTATCTTAGTATTGCTTTATGGTTATCTGAGGCTTCTTGGACAGCAGTGAATACATTCAGCCCAAAGTTTGGCCCATGCATAGTAGCGGGTGTGTATTGACCGTAAGTGACTAGCTGTGGTAGGGACATGGAGAAGATACTCTGTGTACTGGGAGGCAGGACTGCAGAGTGAACACGAGCCATCTGCACAGGCGTTCTGGGTGAGCTGGACATGAATATTAGGTGAGAGCAGATCTGTGCCTGTGCCGTGGCCCTAGATCCAGATTTTCCAGGTGCCTGCAGTTTAGTCACAACTGCTGCTCTCCCCACACTGCCCTGAGGTGCAGATATTTGAGGAAATCTTATTTTTACCAGGGGGAAGAAAAATCTGAGTGAAAAGTAAAATGAAAAATAAAAATGGTTTTGGGGAAAACTTAGTATATTTTAGTTCTGTCCTGGTGTTCTGTGGAGGTATATGTTGCTGTCTCTACCTTCCAGCTAGATAACGGGCACAAGGAGGTATCACATCCCTTTTCACACAAGGCAATGAAGCTAGAAGCTTCAATGTATGTTAACCATAAACTGTGCTTAGCAGGTCCTACTCTCCTAGGAAAGGGCTGACAATGAGCACATGGCAGCACTGTTCCAGCCCTGGCAGCAGAGGAACCTGCCCTGCACGACTTGTGACAGCTCTTCCTCTGCAAGCAATGCTGTATGTGACTGTTGCCCATGACTGCTTGCTTTGATGATTTACAGCAGAGGAGTGGAGCTGGCTGGTCCCTAACTCTCTAGGCAGTCAGAACTTGGTTATGGGGCTACAAGGGAAAGACTGCAGGTTCCTTGGGTGCTGGTGCTGGGGCCAGTAAATGTGGATAGAGTCTTTAATGCTTGTGAAACGACCTATTATATTACAGTGCCTGGGAGGGAGACCAGATCCACCTCTGTCTCCACTCATCAACTAAACAGCTTCTTGCCTCCACCAGCGCAGTGCAGGGGATGTTATATATCACACAAGCTACTGAAAGAGTTTGTTATCTTTTGGAGGAAAGTATGTGAGGACGAGAGTAGCTATTTGGGTGCTAGGTCTGTAAGGGAATGTTATGGCAGGTATGAATGAAGGGTCTCAGGGTGAGTGTTGATTTATACAGCTCTTGAAGGGAATCGCTCTGGACCCAGCTCGTGAGAGACATGCCACAAAACTACATGCTTTTTTGTGTTGCAGAGAGGAGAAATCATTTGATTAAATAGACAGGTGAGACTAGAATTGACAGAAATGTGTCCACTGAAACATTCTTTTTAACTAGAATATACATTAATGATTCTCATTTTTAATTTGATTAAAATGAAACATATATTAATGAAAAAACAGGGTTGCTTAATTCCCTTCCCCCTTTTCAAATCTGTTTTTGCTTGGGAGATTTGAAACATGGACTTTCTATATATACACATATATGCGTGTCAGGGAACAATGCGAACTATAAATATTTTGAGGGATGAGGTGCTGAAAGTGTTGTTTGCTTGTTTGATAGTCCCTCCCCAGACAGCAGTCATCTTCGGGAGAATGTTCTCCCTGTATCTTTTGTAATGAGTTTTCTTGAAGAACAGCTTGTGTTTTCCAGCCAAATGTGGTAGAAGCTGATTCTGATACTGGTTTTTATCTAGAGAAACTCTGAAATCAGCTGAGCCCTTTGGTATAAAAGGGGAGAAACTGGCCTACAATATGAGTTTTCTCAGATGAGATAATTCAAATTTTTCCTTCAATTTTCATGGGTAGTCCAGTCATATATATAAAGTGATAATTTATATATAATGTTGTCAAGTGTGATGAGACAGAGGGGAAAGTGATAGCTCCTGATCCCATTAAGACTAAGTCAGCAGGAGCCAGCCAGCCAGAATATCCATGTTTTGCTCAAAATAGGTAAAATTAGCAGCGTAATGTGCATCAGAGTGGAAGGCTAGTGTATAGAAATGTAAATTCAAAGTCTTTTCAGTCATGTCTTGCTATATCTTTCTTCTCATTTAACACCCATTATTACAGTGTCTAAATGCTCTGTGGATCATCTCGTGTTTTGCTTTTATTTGCTGGTTTTGTTTTACTCAGTGGTGATGTTACAGCACTGCCCAGGGGGGTGTGGTGGTTAATGCATTTTATTTCAGGTTAGGAAAAGCAAATCAAAAATAGCTAAAAAAATTTAGAAAAGATGGTCTGACCTTAAAAGGAAAACAAAAAAGTGAAGTACCAATGAAATGTAGACTCCACGAGTGATGTACCTAATAAAAGGCTCAGGCCTGACTGCTCCACAGCTACAGAAATGTGCTTCTTGTGGATGAAAGAACTCAAGAAATGGGAAGAACTTAAGTCCTCAATTAGTTTATCAATTAAGATGTTCAAGTAAGTCAAAAGAGCTCTGTGTCTGTGTAACTTCAATAATTTTAAAGCAGTATTTAGAGTTAATGCAGTTCATGTTTTACTGCATCTCCTTCCAGGCACTGAATATATCAGGACCCTCTTTACAGCTTATGTGTGAAAATAGCTTGTACTCCTAGGAGTAACCCTTTGTGTTTCATAAAAAGCAAAACCAGATCATCTAAACCCAGGAAAAGCAGGAAATCTAAACAGTGTGCTTCCTATTCTCAGGACTGTTTATGGAAGACGGCATTTGTATGACAAAAAGCATAATTTTTTATTATATCAAACTTTTCACATCAAATGCTACTAAAGCATTTCCGTTCCTCCTCCTTTTCTGTCTAACTATTACCAGCTCATTTACCACTTGCTGAAGTGGAGGACAGGCCAAAACTTTTATCTGTGGTTTCTTTTTTTCATTACTAGAGTGTTGCCCTGGAGTGGAAGTGATCACAGTGAGAGCTCCAGCCTGTGCAGCCCCTGGTACCCAACTCTGGCTGCTCAGGCAGTCGTCTCTATTACTGAGATCTTGTTGCAATTTATCAGCTGAGTAAATGGGCTTTATTCCTTCTGGAGCATTTGTAAGCCATTCACTGCCAGACAACTATCTGTTTTTCCAGCTAAGGACTTAGAGATCCTTTTTGTCTCCCAGATTAAAGAATCATGAAGGGGTTTTCCCTCTAGCTTTCTGCAGAAATGTGTTTGTTGCTTGGGTGCTGCTGCATCCTAAGGGTGATTTATGGATCATCTGTACTGTAAGGAGGTTTTTGCTGAAGATGTGAGAGTAATGGGTGTGTCATAAGACAGGCCTAAAAAGTAGATTCTGAGAAGTTAAGGAAATAAAATAATAAGGAAATTAAATGTACTTCTAGAAAAGAAGCTGTACCAGTCAGAACCTAGCAAAACATGATAGTCATTTTCCAGTCTCCCTCTATAAAAGACTGTATGGGTCTCCCAGTGCAGTGCGTAGATCACTCTGTGAGTGCTGCTTTCACACATCAATATTCTGCACAGTTCTGCTGACGTACAGTAGTTAGTTCCTGCATGAATGGATTCTTCAGCATTAGTAGGAATATTTATTCTTACATCTTGTTATCCTCTTGAAAAGCTTTGTCTTTCCTAAGACAGCTCAGGTGTCCTGAGTAGTCATGACTTCCAGACAGTCTTACCAGCTCGAGTGCTTTCTGTATACCCAGCCCTTTCTCCCAGTGAAACACAACAGCATCTGTAGTAGCTACAGCACACTAACACACTCCATGGTAAAGAGGAGTGGGACTGGAGGCAGGGGTAAAAGAAGAAATCAGGTAAATCAGATGGAATCCTTCAGGATAGAATTTTGCCACCAATCACTGTTTCCTGTAGTTCTTGACCTTGCCAAAAGTAGAAGAGTATTTGAGAGACCTCAGTTATCTATAAATCTGGGGATGTGTCTTGTCCTAATTCAGCAGCGGATTAGGGAGTTTAGAAGGTTTATTACCAACTGCAACACAATTTCACAGCCTTGTTTCAGATACTTACTGTATTTTGCAAGGCCTGTGCACCTACAGCTGAACAAAGAGCAAGACATCTCAAACCTAGTTATCATGGTTGATGAAATCTAACCACAATGATGAGAACAGCTGAAATTTGTAATTACAGATTTTGAATTTTCTACTTTTAAAATCCCAATCAGTTGAGAAGAAAGGTTTATGACAGCAAAATGGTAGTTGTTTTGAATTTTAGGGTGTGAGTTTTCTTGCAAGCCATTTCTGAACAGTGGAAGAGGTTATGGCGATCCTTCACAAGTGGAGGATAAAAAAGCAAGCTTATAAATGTTGCTGTTTTGCAAGGAGTCAGCTCACCTAGCTCCAAGAGGCATTCTAAGAAAAAGGGAAGTAATTGTCCAAGTTGCTGCAATTAAGGAGATCACCAGTGCTAGTTCTGTGCTGAATATGGGCATGCTTGCTCAGGGTTTACTGGTGTAATCCCCATTTTCCCTCTGGGAAACCAGAAGGATTTTTGAAAACACAGAAGAAATCTTTCAAGCAAAGCTACTTCACATCATATTGGAATAAAAAGCCCTCTTATCATACAAAAGGTAATATTGTTGTATTGTGCTTTGGATAGTCAAATAGCTTAAGGATATAGGGCTTCTTTCTTCTTCCCTCACTGGTGTAATTCAACTGACGGGTATAATTTCTTCTGCTTTCCAGCAGATTTGTTTGCACTGAGTCATTTTGGTCTCTCCAGTTTGTCAGTATGGGGCTGAGGAAAAGACCTTTGTTGTGTAGTTAACAATTTCAGACAGGAGCTGTCTGCAGCTCTGTACAGGTCCACTGGAGCTGGGCCCAAAGGAGGGATGACCCTTCCCTTGCACACAGCTCTGCTGATACACCACAGTCCCCACTGTCTGTCCTCACCTGGGCCTCTCCCAGGCAGGGCTGCAGCAGCAGTGCTTTTTTTGGACATGCTGGATGGGAAGGAGCTGGCACACCTCTGGTAACCACAGCAGTCCACAGCCACCACCTCCCTTGTCCTGCTAGAGACAGGAGGGGTGTCACAGCCAGCAGTTCCCACAGCTACATGCCATTGAACAATAAAGGGCTGCGTACGGTAATGATGATTAATTACATTTTCTCATATCTTTCTATCAATTAACTGGAAATCTTTCTTTGTTTAAATAATTGTCTTTTGGTAAATAAATGCGTAAACACTACTTAAAGCATTTTGGGGTCTAATTATACTTATCTGAAAGTTAACAGATTCAAGATGTGATTTGTATTTTAATTGTTTTAATTTATGGTAAAACATGGTGTTGGGTACTGATTTTCTGCACAGGCTGATCTCTGTTGTAAGAAAATGAAGAACTGCAAACAATTCTCTCTCAAACATAGCTACTTGTTGAGCAAAGTTCTGTCCCGAGCTGGTGTTCATACTGAGGTTAGTGTGCTTCTCGGCCTGGTCAAACCGACAACCCACCGAGCTAAGCCACTCAGCCAGATTTGCAAAATACCTTAAAGACTCCAGAGCCTGGCTGTGGTGTCCAGTGGAGTTCAGCATCCCAGCCTTGGCATCCCTGAGCTGTTACTCGGGTGCTGAGGGTGCAAAGCCAGACTTGTGGGGCTGGACATGGCTTCCAGTCCGGCTGAGTCCCATTTGCAGTGACAGAGATCACAGATAACTCACGCGCCGTACCTGACCCTAGGGCAAGAGGGATCACAGCTAAATCCCCGTGATCTCAATGTATCAGGCTTTTGGACTCACTTACCTTATACTCTTTCATCTCTTTGCCCTCTCTATTAGCAGAGGAGCACCGTGTCACTCTGGTTTGTTATTCTCATTAGCTTCTATTAGCTGTAACACTGGGGGCCTCTGTCCGGTTCAGACAGAGGCTGTGTCCAGCCCTAACAAAGATAAGGAGCACCCCGAGGGTGAGGGGCAGCGGGTGGAACAACCACTGGAGGAAAGGGAGTCATCAGAGGGAAAACCAGTGTCAGCAGCAGAGCCTGCAGCACCCCAGCAACTTTCCAGGTGGCTAGGAAGGGCCGTGGCAGAAGCAAGTGCCAAGGAGGGAAGTGGTGGAGGAGCATGTGCTGGTGCCATGATGGTCTCTTAGTGCTCCTTCCGTGCTGCCACGAGGCTGGCACAGATCCTTCAGTGAGGAATGATGGCGCCTGTTTGTTCACACAGCCACTGTGCTCATATCCATCAGACTGAAGATCATTTATGATCCAAACAGTGTGTCTGTGGCCACGGACATCTTACATTATCAGTCCTCTGTCTTAATTTCCCTCTCTGAAACAAGGATAATAGTTTTGCAGTTCAGAAGGGTGTTAGAAGGTTAAAATCACAAATCTTGAGAGGGGATCAGGGAAGACAGAGCAAGGACAGCAATAAAATAAAGAAAACCATTCTCTGCGATTTTTTCCTTATGCAAAACTTATTTGTGGGCTTTTCTTAGTTAGATTTTTTTCTAGGATAACGGGAAAAGAAGGAAAGGAAGAGAAATCCTCCCACACATTCATTCAGAATTTGCATTTCACTGCATTAAAATTTTTCTTAAATTGCAATTAAGCAATAAATCTTCACCAGTTGCAAAAATAAAGAGAGTGGGGTGGGGGAAATTTATTAGATAATGTAATCTTTCAGGCATTTTTTAATTTCCTTCTAAGATCTAGAATATCAGTTGGAGTCCCAGGTAAAATAGGCTTTCAGTTTTCAGTCACCAGTTGTGACTCAAAGTGCTTAGTTAAATTAAACAGAACAGATGTGAAAAATAAGATGAGAGCTACACATATAGCTCTCAAACAGCTCTCCCACCTCCCCCGCCCCTGGAAGAGCCCGGACTAATTCCCCTTTGTTGACTAAAGTCTGCAATTCGATCCTAAAAGCTTGTCAGAATTAAGTATAATGCTTAATATAAGTTTACATTTTAACTGTTTTTCTTTGATATTTGACAAGGACATGGGAAGTAGCTCCAGAACTTTCTCCTGGGCCAATTTGCTCAAGGCTGCTGTGAATCATGCTTCCCCTTGGGCTGCTTGCCCCGGGGACTGCACTTGAGACCTGGCACCTGTTAGCTGCCACAGCAATTAATAATTAATTAAACAAATAACCCCTTTACGTTGCACTGTGAAATCAAAGCTTCAGCATAAAACCCAAATTTTACCTTTTAGGTTTCCAGAAGTAACCTCTGCCCCAACACTTGTGCAGTATGTGGAGGAGCAGGTATTTCCTTTTTCCTCAGAGAGCAGTGACTTTTTTCAACAGACTTAAAAAAAAAAGAAAGAAAAGGTCAGCCTTGTTACATCCTTTCTAATAAACACCACTCCACTGCAACGATGTCAGCTAGTGTCTGAACATTTAACAGCTGAAGAGAGAAAGAAATCCTAGACACTCTTCTGGAAGGGGGGGGATCAGTGAAGCCTTTCAGTTCACATTGCTCTGTGCACCTTCTGTGATGAAGTAGTTTGGTATTTTGGGTTTGGAGAGGACAAGTGTATCATGGCCTTTTTTTGTTTCCTTTTTTTTAAAAAAAGTAGCTGCACATTAAGGAGGGTAAGTGAACTTCAAAGGGCTAAATACCAATCGGAAGATGGAAGATGACCACACATAAAGCAATGCTGCTTCTGCAAACCCCTTTAGTAGCCAGACAAGGTCACTGATCAGGGTAATTTGCAGGAAAAGTCAATTTCTCAAGTACCCAAGGCAGGTGTTGTGCCATTCTGTGACAATTTACTGAAACTAAATTGAGGAAGTTGAAAAAAGCAAAGGTCATGAACCATGGGAGAAAGGAGGGAAGCAAAGTCTCTTTGACTGTATTTTTAACTCCTTTTCAACTAAAGCATATTTACAAACTACTGAGCCTGTTTCCACTTACAAAAAAAAAAAAAAAATTAAAAAAAAATCCCATTTGTGTAATGCAGACCTGTTTATGAAAAACTGGGCTACAACCTGGTTGCACAACGAGGAACCCTGAAGGGTGGTTAAGGAAAAGACAGAGTGATTCATCATGAACTCTTAGCAGAGTAGAGGGGAAAAGAAGAAGCAAGCTTTACCACATTGAAACAGTTCTCAGCTTCTCCGTGTCAGCAGAAAGCTGGATGAAAGTAGACAGGATGGAAGTGAAAAGATAACAACATATCTGAGAATTTTGAAGCAAGTCACTGAAATGACTGCAAAAGGACACAAGGGATGTTGGTGATTCAGAAGTTATTTGGCTGTGACTCTGCTTCAGTTGCACCACTAAATGCACTTTCTAGACTTGGTTTTTTTTCGAAGCACATCCCAACACATCCTTCTACTCCTGGGCTTCCCTTCAGACTCAGATCTTGCCTTGGCCTTTGGTTGGGATGGGTCTGGAACATGTCTGCTCCAGGAGTTTTACACCGTTCCTTAGACCCTTGCAGCCCTTGTTTGCTTATCTCTGCTGTTCAACGATGTGGTCTTCCACCATCGTCCTAGTTCCAACAGGACTTATGGTTAGCAACCAAGACTTCAAACTAGGAGTGAAGACAGTGTAGACCCTGCCTCAGCAAAATCCATGCCAAAACAGAGTTCCACTAGTGTTACTGACCTCGTATGTGGAAGAAAGGAATCCAAGACCCAGCGGGCTGATTGAAGTTCAGATGACAAACAGGTAGATTCCAGTCTTAATTCCTTCTCCTGTCACTACAGCTTATTATCTGGTGACCCCTTACAGCACAGGAGATTTTTGTGTACAAATAGCTGTATTTGCACTGGACAACACAAAGTTTCTGGCAGTGCTGTGGAACACCCAGTCAATCCAAAATGGCTATGTCCACCAAACTAAATCAAACCAAACCAAACCAAAACCAAACCAATATTTCATCACTTTTGCTTCAATGCTCCTAACAGAACAAATAGTTTAGTAGTTGTGCTGGTGACAAACTCAGGTGTAGCTTTCCTTCCTATTCCCTGATGCAAGATTATTTATTTTATGGTGCATTTTCACAGATCACTGGTGATGTTCAGCTGTTCCTCTGGCCGTGAAGCCTGGGAAATGTATGGGGCAGGAAAAGACCATTCTCTCTACTTGTTTTCTGTGGGCTTGCATCCAAATCTAATCCAAGTAAACTTCCCCAAATCATTCCTTGAAGGGAATATTTAAAAAGATAATAACCTTCTAGTTATCAAGTACTGCTTTGAATAGGTAGACAAGGAGGAAATAGTTGCTGACATATTGCTGTTAGAGATACACAGATTGGAAAGAATGAAATTGGTTGATGGAGTTTGTATGTGCATAGTCAGCAGAAGGGATGGATTTCCATATGAATGTGAATGATGCTTTTGACTGGGACTTCAGTCTTGGCTACTTTTGATGTTTGCAGAGCACAAAGGGGAGCACCAAATCTCTGCCTGGGCCACTGGCTCACAGTGCCCAGGCTGCCAAAGTTTAGACTACGGAACTTGAGTTTAGCCAATGCTGAATCTGCAGTGTGTGGGTGAAGGATTTTGTAACATCCTTCTGGCACATGAGGCTGGAGTAAGCTGTGGGTGTAGGCACTGCACTGTGGTCTGGAGTGTGGGTATGAACTCAGCTGTCACTCCCCTTAACATGGGAATAAAGAAGCAGAAGCAGTTAAACAGCGATGTGTTTGTGGGGTGTGCATAGTCCAGGAAAACCATAACAGGGAGAAAATTAATTCCACCAGAAACAACACATGCAGGTGGACTTCAAATGCCAAAGCAAAAATCAGCATTTGAGTAAATATTTCAATATTTCAGGAAATCAACATTTTCTTTTCATGGATTTATCTAGTTCTCTGTAGTTGGGGAGAGTAGCAACTCTGCACTGTGGGTACCTGGTGAATCCATAACATCTGTGGCAATAGCCATGGAAGTTTGGAAGATGCCCGTGTTCTGGAAGACCTGACATAGTCAGGAGTGGACAGATGGCTAAAAGAGGGCATTGAAGAATGTTGATGCTCACTGATAGCTGCAGCACTCTTGTCTGGAAATAAAAACTCTTGAGCAATCAAAGATGCAGCAATCATACTACAGCAGCTCCTGAAAGAGAACTTGTTTGTTCCAACTTCTCTATTTTTGAGTCGGTTTTGCCCCTTTTCCACCAAGCTCCAGCTGAGCAGTTGTTCTGCAAACACAATGAAATTTGGTAAAAGCCAACTTCTCCTTGCAAGTCTTCTCAGAAACAGTCTGTAGTTTGGGATGTATTGACTCGGGAGTGATTGGCCCTTTTCCTTACTCTGTTTCTCTCCACACTACAGAAGGCTTGGTAGAAAGATTAATTTAAATACAGAGTGGATATAATTAGTCTCCCAAATGACTCTAGCCCCACTGATGCATCACTTTGGCTTACTACAGATCTCTTTATGACACCAGGAGGTAACTGGTTTATGTGTTCACAGTATTCCCAAGTGTTCCTGGTCATAATCAGCTTCTCGGTCAGACCTTCTAGAAATACAATCTGTGAGTTCCTTGTAAGTGCAGGACTATTTTTATTTAGCTATTTCAGGGCCCCATTGCCTGAAAACCAATCCAGTTGTTTAACTTTGAGGAAAAGAGCCCTAATCTCTCTTGCTTCTATCCCATGTCTTTTACATCCTGAGACTGGAAACAATCTATATCCTAAACACTCAGTTTCAGGAATGTTAAATCAGAAGGCTCTATCTTCAGTGGGCAAGAGGACATGAGTTAGTTAGTCAGGCAAATAAACAAACACAGTAAAACACACAAATAAAGCTGCCACACCTGCAAGAATGTTAGATATGTTAAAAGGGGTTGCATCCCTAGGCGAGCTACGCTGGTTCACTTTTCATCACCAATGACCATGTTACACATGCAGCTGGTGACATTACTTAGCCTCCAGCAAGGTCAGAGCACGCTGTGGAGTGAACAGAGAAAGAACTGTTCCCCTGTTTGTAGCAAAAACATGGTCAGAAGTGATTTGAACTCCAGCTGCAACTTGGCCTGCTAATGATATCTAAGCAATACCTCTACTAAGGGCTGGCTTCCCTTTCTTGTGGAAGCATCTCACTTCCACAAAGCCACCTTTAAAACAAAGATATGCTTAAAGTATCTTTATCTCATGAAGCTTGTTTTTATAGGTCTCCCTGAAGTGCATAATAGGGAAGCGATTATGCAGTGATGAGTTACAGTGGAGGTTTTTGTTGTACTTTATAGGCATTCAAATAAAGTTGTCCTCTGGTGTGGCAAACTGGATTTAGAGGGCCAGGTTTTGCTTAGTAGCACATGGTTCACTCAAGTGCTTACTGCTCAGAAATGCTCATACAGCTGCATCCAGCTCTTTCAGGACATTAGCCTCCCTATTAAGGCATCTTAGCAGATTTAAAATCTCAACAAAGATGTTCAAGAATGCTATGATAGTAATACTAATAATTTAAGTTTAAGAATAATAATAATGAAAGCAATTTCCCAAGAATGAGAGAATTAAACGAGGAATTAAAGCACAGCGTGATGTGTTCTCAACTGTTTATGTGAATTGAAATACACTATACACAGCATATCTTTAATGCAGTCATTATTTATTGAATTTCCACTAATGGGGACGTGTAGGAATTCTTAAGCGAGTTAGTCATATTGCCTGGTCGGTAGATTTAATCAAAGGCACTATCTGAAAACCAGGGTTCATTTTGAAAAACTTCAAGTTTTGCCAATTGCTAAAGGGGTTAATAGAGGCTGTTCATGAGGAAGATAACCTAGGTTTAAAAAAACTATAGTCATCATTGTTCATTTATTCTCTTTATTGAGGTAATTTAATTATCATATAGACACAAACATTTGCTCCCATGCTGGGCTCTTCACATCTGTTAGTAGAGATTTGATTAGGTCTACACAAATGTGCTAGATTATACCATCTAGTTGGTGAAATTCAAGCCACCTGGATATTTTAGCAACATCAATAAGAATAATTCTCTTTTTCCAAATCAGTAAATCCAAGATATATTAAAAAGAATTAATTAATGAGTACCAGATAGGCAAAACAAACATTTGACAATGAATCATATTATCAAAGGTTTTGTGGGAGATCCCTCTCAGCTTATGTTTAGATGTCAAATTATATTACCAAAACTAAACAATCTGTTAAACCGATCTCTTAATGCAATAAGTCTCAGCACCATACTCTTTTTTCCCCAAAGTCCTTCATGAATGCAGTGCAGCATTTAAGGACAACAGTAGTTAAAGCACCAGCAATAATGTTACATTAACAAGTCATTAATATGAAATAGCTGAGTCCTAATATTTCTCGTGCCATTAAGGTTTTTGTTTTGTTTTGTTTGAATCATGTAGCACCTGATGATGAAAACTGCTAATCACCCAAGGAGCCATTATCCACGTGAGTCAAGCCCGGGTTACTGCACATGAGCATTAACGCCCTGAGTGTGCATTTCTGGGCTATGCTTTCAGAAAATGAATGACCCAAAAAACTCACAGGGAATTTGTAGTAAATACAGCTGTTAAGATTAACATACAGTGATATTAAATATAAAAAGAGGGGAGAGAAAGCAGCTGTTGTCCACTGGAGGACTTCTCTCAAAGTTAGCAACTTGCACAGACGTGCTATTCTTTTTTTTTATGGTTTTTTTTGGTTGTTTTTTGTTTTTTTTNNTTGGTTTTTTTTGGTTTGGTTTTTTTTTTTTTTTTTTTTAATTTCTCCAGAAATTAATTTAGGTAGAGTCATTTTTGAAATTTTTTTTGAGAAAAAAAATCTTGTAGCTAAAGTCAGAGAGAACAAGACTTCAGTCTGGAAGTATTTATGAAAATATTTTACTTTGGTCACAAATATTTGTGCAGACATAGAACTATTTGAATTAACTTTTAGGAAGTTCTTCAGGCTGGAAGAGGAGAAATGCAGAGTGGCAAACAGGGAAGGGAGAGCAGTGCCTAGACTCCAGAAAATGTGATGTGTGTCTGTGCAAGCTAAGTCTGCTGTACATGCTCCTGTTACCAAACAGCTAAACCAGGGAATATTTTACCAGTTTGTTTGGTTCTTTGCTTTATGAAGCAAAGTTGAGCAGAATGCAGCTCTTTGGATGAAGATCGTTCTCTCTGGATGGAAGGCTGATGACCACGACCAGCCCAGGGGGGACCAACCCTGTCCCATGTCAGGCTGGGTGCTGCCTCCATCATGTTTTTCAGATGACCCTGTCATTGCTTGACATTGTTCTTTCAGATGTAGGACTGAAATCAGACTCCAGCCAGGGAAGAGGTGATCTTTCTGACACATCCCTGCTCTCTGCTCACGTCTCCCACCAGATTCCATGACCAGAGTTCATATGGTGTGATGGCACCACAGGTGCAGATCCAAGGGATTGCGGTAACCAAAGAAAAGTGTTTGTCTAGGCAGAGTCTTGTCAGAAGTGGTGTTAAGGCTTATGTTATAACTTGTCACTGCAAGAATAAGTTGAAGAATAAGTTGGAGTAAAAGCTTTCTAAATCCATATAATCGTACTTAATTGTTTACATAATGAAATAATTTTAAAAAGAGAACAATTGAATTATGATGATTCAGTCACAAGAATTTGCTTCTAAATCTCCAAACTAGCCTCCTGTGGGAAGATTCATTATCAGAAGGATATGTCTTCACTCTAAGGTAGTTACATGTCTATGAAACAAGCCTGATACATAAACATACCTAAAGCAGAAAGCAACCAGGTGGCAAACCTCAGCTTTGAGAATCCTGCAGACAATTCCCAGACCTGCTTTGGCCTATTTATTCCATTGAATATAAAAGAACTGGGAGTTATCACTGAGAATCCACAGGTTATGGAGAGACACCAGAGAGGCACTGGAGATGCCCACGGCGCTGAAACTGAGGTTGTAGCTGTAGTTCCGTTATTGATGAGGTTCAGCTCAGGAAGGGGGATAGATTTATGGACATTAATTTATGCTCTTGGTGTTTTGCTAGGAACAGGTTGGGGCAGAGTCCAACCAGTTGCCTGCTTTCTACTCATTTTTTGTGAACTTGTTAGAAAGTTAATGCATTAAAAAAAACCAAACATAAAGTAGCAGGATTTTAAAAAATGATTTCAGAAATACAAGCAGAGTTTTATATTTGGTGGGTATTTCCCATATTTTATTTCAAGTTAGTACTAAAATTTTAACTATTTCAATTTCAATTTCAATTCTTGTATCAGAACTGGACTGGAGAATTGTCAGTTTAACTAATTCCTCGTATTCTGCATTCCACAACTCAAAAAAATATTACAAAAATCAAAATGTTAATTGGAAATTCTGCAGTGCTTGGACTCAGAAGTGTATGGATACAATCTGCAGGTGAATCTGATCTCTGTTATGCTCCAGCAGGCACAAATCAAACTGTGGACTTGCAGAAGGTCAGGCATGCTGCAGCCAGCTTGGTGTTTCTGGAGCTAGACAAATCTCCTTCAAGTGCTCAAGGGCAACCATAAGGCACCAGGGATGTGGCCCAGGGGTGGTAAGCGACAGCAGAGACTGTGTCATAGGGAAGGCTCAACCTCTGTGCTGTGTAGCATATTGCTAATCAATCAGAGGTGCTGCAGGAATATTAAAAAGCAAATGGGCAATTAGAATACTTATTTTTCGAGCTCTGTCTGGGAGAAGCACTGCCATGTGTTGGTCTTGTATGCTGATAAAGCATCCCGTTAATAAAAGGTTTGTTGATTGTCTAAAGCAAAAAGGTGGTTCATGGGAACAGCAGAGTCTAGAATGTCTTTAAGTGGGCTATATATTGAATTCTATAAATGTTGGGCTCCCTGATTACTGAGGATCAAAGGCAGAAAGAACTGATTGATACCAAGCCTTTAAAAATCAATTCTTTAGGAAAATACTAGGCCTTATTTAGCCTTTTGGAATAATAAATGATGAAGTGTTTTCAGCTGTAAGAGACACATTGTGGGCAGCTGCTGGTCGTGGCTTCAGGTTTGTGTCATTGTTAAGAGGTAACAACAGCACAGATCTTAATTGAGAAATAACTGGTCAGGAAAAAAAGAAGTTAAACATCTTTATGAGAAACTGTAGTCAGGCATAGATTATTTACTAAACAAGCTGCACCTAAGCAGCTTCTTGGATTCACTCTCTATTCCAAACAGCTTGGATGGCTCACACAGCATTTTTATCCAGAGAACTGATTCATCTTAAATATCATTTATTGTATTTTTAAATACTTTTGAAACTAAGCTTGAGAAGGGCCTAGATAACTTGATAGTAATCTAGAAAGACAGAAAATAGGCCTTATTGCCAGTTTGTGGTTAATTAAAGTAAACTCCTATCTGTAATTTACTCCCACCCATAATGGAAAAGAGAGTTTTGCTTGAATGTGCATTACATTACATGGGGTTACATCCCATGCGGTGACATGGCATTGTGTAACTTCATACAGCCAGATCAAATGTGACATGTTTTTTCAATGTATCTGAACAAAATGCAGGGATATGTTCTGGTAGAAAACACATTTACAGAGGACCCAGTTCGACAAGCCTGGCTTATGCCAAATTGCAGTCTCTAATGGAAATACTAATCGCCATGTTTTTCTGCAACTCTTGCAGAAGCAAATCCGGAGTATCTTTTAAGTGGGAATCTTTCTTTATGGTCTTCAGATGTTTATAAATATGCACAACCTAATCTGATTAGGGCCAGACTCTACTTGCTGCCTGCTCTGACAAAAGGGTAGAAAGTTGTTGCCTGCAGCCTGTGAATTCTGTTCCATTCTAAGGCTCTTCTGGTATTACAGTATCTGAGCACTTTTAATAAAATATTAAACAACAGCCAGTTCTTTGTTGCTCTGTCTTCTGTTGGAGAAAGAAATGCGTGCACCAGTAAGTGGGTAAAACTAATAGGAAAAACTTCGAGGGAACAATTTTTTTTCTTGCAAAGTGCACTTCAGTTGAAATAAAAACATTTGATGCAATGGTATCAATTTTAAGAACATGGAGCAGAAGGAAAAAGTAAGAAGGGATTCTTACAAAGCTTGCAATGTGTAAGCTTTCATTTTTGAAGTGGAGATCTTTTAAATTTATGCTGCTTTCAGTATAGCAATAACCAAACTAAAATTTTTCAATGTAGGTGAATATAGTATTTCAGCTGGTTAAAGGAAAGTCATGAGGAACTTCTAATTTTTCTGTCTTTCATCCCACATCTGAATTTAATCATATTTTAAAGTAGCATATTCCTTCATGAAACAGAATGTCTATCCTCCACACAGGTTCCGCTTGGGGAATTTCACTTACTGCTAAGCAGCTCTGGGCGATATTAAAATTGCCTAACTAACTTCCACAAAGGTCTCAGATCCATTGCTTGGCTCCGTGCCTTCCAATCTGGCTAGCCAGTAGGAAACTATAGACTTTGAATACAGGTTTAAATTTGGTCTGTCCGAATACATCCTTCCATCCCTTTCACAAGATTCATTGTGTGGCTCACTTACATTGACTCTTATTAAGCCCTGTAACAGCTTCCAAATGAAATTTTGGCTCATCTAGTTTAATGTCATCTTATGAAACAAAAAAAGACAGATATTTAGGTGTCTATATGCGGGTTGGGACCCCTTTCCACCTCCTCGCTTCTCCTCCCCAAGAGGTACATAATATGACCAATGGTTGGTGGTGAAATCATAAAAATTCATCACTTGTTCACAGTGTGGAAGTCAGGAAAGAATGAATGGTCAGGAAGACAATTTTTTAGTGTAAGGTAATGTTGACCTCAGCAGGAGTAATTTGTGCCCTTCAGCATCTGCAGCTGTGTAATAGTCACCAGGGAGTTGTCTGTCTCTGAATATATTTTTTTTTCAGAAAAAAAGTGTCAGCCAAGTCAGAACTCCAAATGCAAAATGTATTGCTCAGGAACACTGGGAGGATTTGTGTCTCTCTCCGAAGAACAGCGGCGTAGAAAGCAGTGAAAGATACAGATGCAATTGGAACGTTTTCACATCCTGATGAGGACAAGCTCTTTGCAATGCTGCTCAATTTAGGGAAGACAAAATTGCCCCATTTCTCTCAGACCTGCATCTGCAATTTCACAAGAAGGAAAGCATTTCTAAAGAGAAAGACACTGAGAAAATTCTGTAGGAAATACTTGAATTTTCATCCAAGACAAAGGAATTCTGCAGAAATGAATGATTCTATTGTATGATGTATAAATTACAGTGCTTAGGGACATGGTTTAGTGGTGACCAGGCAGTGATGGGTTAATGATTGGACCTGATGATCTTAAAGGTCTCTTCCAACAAGAATGATTCTATGATTCTATGTTATTGTCTTGTAAACCTTTATTAGGCTGATAAAATGGCCTTTATAGCATTATGAATAAACAGAAGCATCTGTGTGTAAAATTCCTTAGTGTTTCCCTACCAACTGCAGCATGTGCCAGTGGTGACATTTTGCTCAGCTATGGCTTTCAGTGTCCTTATCTGTGACTTTCAATTCTGTAGCCCAAACTGAGTTTTGACGTGGCTTCCATTGGTGCTGAGAAATATTGTAATTAGTAGAAAGGATATATATTGGGATGCATGTCTTTTCAAATAGAGTTGTTTTCTCTCTTCAAACTCACCTGTCTGTGGAAAGCCAGCAGAAGTCCATATGTGTTTTAAAAGTTCCTTAAGCCTTGTGATAGTACTTGTATAACTGAAGCAGAGCATGAAAATAATATACTGTCTGGCTGCACAAAGCTGTCTCTTTGTCTCAAGAGCCACAGTATAGTTTCACAGGGAGAAATGAGAAGCAGTCCCTCCTTTGGGGAACTTCCTGCAGGATGTTAGAAATCAAGACATGGATGCACAACTGGTAGAGACACAGCATGGCACAGCAGAAGTGGCTGCTATTCACCAAGTGCAAAGCTGCACCTCTGCTGCTCTACCCAGAAAAATCCATGAAACAATAAAGTGTCTTTTCTTTCTCACCTGTATCGTTCAGGTTTGTCAGATTTGTATTGACTCAACACTAATAACTTCAGGGGGATTCTGGTTTGTGACTGGGACTTGCTGTTTGTGCAAACATCCAGTGTGTGATATTGCTCCTTTCTGAAATTGAGTGACTTTCTTATAGTCTACCTTACTGTTTATTCACACTTGACATCCTTTGCTAAATATTTTCAGCCTATCCAAAGAAAATTAGTGGGTTACATGAGCACAATCATGAGTATTTTAAAAGCTGCAACGTTTTTTGGTTTGCCTTGGAAAAATTAACAGGGGGGATAATTCTATGTATCCTCATATTATTATTATTCAGAATCATATATGTGGTCCCAGTCAGGAGTTCTGAGCTACACATTTAGAACACATCTGTAGCTGCTATATGACTTCACTGAAAAGAAGGAAGAACTATCTCCTCCTCCTTTTTTGTAGGTGTAAAAATATTAATTTCCCTGTGCAAGGCAATAAGGATCCCTGCATTAAGGACAGAACACCTTCCCATGACAGTCAGTCTCCTGGGTTCGCAGGAGAGCTGTGCACCCATGTTAAGGGCAGGATTTGGCCACCCTGTATAAACACAATTCAATAAATACAAACCCACTGCTTTCTGTTCCCTTGATTGTTCTAGTGAGACAAAAAAAATCATCAGAAGGTGAATCACTCTTGCAGCTGATACTTGCCAAGACATGAAAAAATAGGGATGGCCTGTGAAATAAGAGGCAATGGGAATAAGAGTGAAAACAAAGGAATTGTTCAAAAATAGTAGATGCTATTGCAGGATAATGGAAAATAATTACCAGAACCTGTAAATGTTGCATCTGGTTTGCTGTCTGCTCTTGTGTGGAAATGCTTATATGTGTTTAAAGTGTCTTGCTGGAAATTAATGAAGATAAAATTAAAACACTTGTAATGTAAAATATTACATGCCTTCTCATAGGATTGAGACATACCACTCAAGAGGATTAGCTTATAAAAAGTCAGATAATCCTCACTATTGGAATAAATATAACTTATAGAAATTCCTGAAGCATGCTTTCCAGCAGCATTTCACTAAAATTAATTTAGTAAAAAATGAGAAATCCTTTAGCCATTATTTTTCAAAAGTTGTTAAAGAGCCACCAAAGGCATACAAAGCTTTATTTTCTAATATACCCACATTTCTTTTCTCTTTCAGCAACATTAGATACCTGGTTACAACTCTGCTTATCCCAGCAGTGACGAGAGGGATGAACAAAGGAGATTTTGTGCTACAAGCCCTGTCGTGAAGTCTTCCATGGTAGAAGGGAGAGGTAAATACACGTATTTGCTCTTTGGTGGGGAGGAAGGAGTGCAGCACGTGGGAAATGGGACTTGGCTGTAGTTTGCAGCATGATGTTTCAGTGGTAACTGGGACAGAGATTCTCAGCTGGAGAAGGAGTGAAGATTCCTGCCTAGGGCTGATGGTTTCTCACCTGTTATCCATTACAGCTAAGTGAGTAGGCAGGCTGAGTAGTTTAAAATCCAAGAAGCCCAACGAGCTCAATAATTAAACAGGAAAACATCTGGGGAAATTTATGAGAGGCAAAGGGGAAAAAGAGAGGGAACTCTTCCTTAAAAGTACGAAAGAACTGGTGATAGCAGTTACTGTGAGAACAGTGAAGATGAACCCCAAGAGCAGAGACCACAAATGGACTGGCCACAGCAGGTAGGTGATGTGTTGCCTTGTGGTGGCTAAGGCTAAGACAAATAAATTCTGTGTAATTTTCATTTGATGGGACTTATTAAAGAGTAAGTCTCTGAACCTGTGCAAAACAAAACTTGAGATGAAAGAAAAACTGGCTGCTGATCGAGGGATGTATTCATGATTAGGTTTTCTTTACTAAAATGAGGAGTGAGAAATGGACAGAAACAAAAACAGGAGTATTGGAAAGGTGTCACTGGACAGAAAAAGGAAGAAGGGCAAGACCAGAGCCTAGAACTGGAGGAATAATGAGGTTAGACGAGGTAATTGTGAGAGGTAATAGAAGAAAAGGTTACTTTGTTGAAAGAGGAAAAAAATATGGAAAAAAGGATGTATTAAAAAATGGGCCAAATTCAGTCCTTTGAATAAAGTCTTAGGTCATTTTGTGTCTTTAGAGGGCACTTGTGGAAAGATGATTCAACCTGAGTACCTGACTTGGAGTACTGGTCTTCAAGGACAAAGGCTGACCTAACTGATGAAAGCTTAAACTGAAAGCTGTGGAAAGAAAATCTGAATAACTTAAGCTGCATAAGGGTATATGGATTGCTTCAGGCAGTCAGGTGTGGCTGTCTAGCACATGCAGCTAGAGAGCTAGGCTTGGACAGTAAGAAATAACTGTAAAGTTGCATTAACAGTACCAGGAATGAATCAAATAGATGTACTTGAGAAGCAGTTTGTAGAATAAAATACAATCAGAATAGCAAACTGTAGTGAAATGCAAATCGGGACTTGAACATAGGAGCTGCAGGGGTAGGGCTGCTCAGAAGAGAACACCAAGGGTGAATCGAGTGTGCATGCTTGAGTTGTGATGTACATCAGTGATGTGAGAGAGTGCAAAGAAATCAGAAGAAATATTGTGGATAGAATGGTAATGGGTTCATAATACTTTCCTGATCAACAGTAGAAATGTTGTATTGGAGGCTGACTGTAAATCTCATCTCTGTATGGGAGTGTGGAGAAAATTCTGTATTATCCTGAAATGTTTGCTGTCAGAAGTGCCCACAATTATCTGCCCAAACACACACTGAACAAGGCATACTCCTAATTATGATACAGTCCAGTTGTTTCCTCCTCACTAGGTCAATGAAAACAAGGAAGTGATTCTATTCTACAGATATTTTTGATAGGTGGAAAGGACTTGGAACAGACTTTGTAAGATGTTCATAGGAAATAAATCCAAATTCAGTTATCATGAGTTTTTAGGCTTTCAATCTAACAGTAATGTAAAACTAAGTAATTAGACTTTTCTGTTTCAAAAATGCCAACTTCAACATTTCTGCTTAATGAAGAGAATACAATTGCAGAGCTGGGATGACTTGAATACAATGAAAGCTTGAGATTCTTTAAATAAAAATAAAAAACTTTCTGGAATATGTATTTTTAAGTCATGGGGGGAAATGTTTCAGGGAAGTGCTTCAGATTTACCTGGATGGATGATGCATAGTCTGGGAAGTAAGATTTATATCAACTAATTAAAAAAAATCATACTACTTAACTTATCCAAAGGAGAATTAGGAGGCAATTTATGAAATTTCTTCATGGGGAAAAAAGGCCCTGCTTTTAAAAGTAGTATTTTAACAGAAAGATGTACAATGACTTCTAATGCTTAGGATATGAGGCTGGACAAATTAATGCAAGAATGAATGTGAAATCTGTTAAACAATGAAGAAAATAACTAATACTAAGAGGTACTTACATGTAAAATTCTTGTTCAGATGTATTATCAACCAGATCTCTATCTTTCTGCTAAGCAGTACAGATGTTCCTAATTTATTATTTGCAAACTTCTGATTTTAAAATATACTTTCTAGAATAGTTTGGAATTATGACATATACAAATTTTATTTTTTTTAAACATGCTCACATACTTTTTTGGTAAAAATTAATTTCTTTTTTGTGTGTCCTGAGAAATGAACTCTTTATAACGATGTGGTAGGAATGGTTTAAACAGAATCAGGACAGAGCAACACGGTAGATGTGAGGCTATGACTGCACTGAAGTGATCTGTTATGGCTATGCATTCTTATTTTCTATGATACCAATCTTTGCAGCAGGTCTATCACTGACATTAGCATTCATTTGTTTCTCTCTCATGACCCAGATTCCTCAGCTGTCAATTTAATACAGGTATTCCAAACAATGGAAAAATGAAGTTATTTATAATGACTCCCAACAGTCCCATACAATTATTTTATGATTTGCCTGTTCACTTGCATCATGACAACACTGCATTTGTGGAGAGTCAATGGGTTGAAGGAAATCTCCTGTGCAATGCAGAATAATTTCATATAAGCAAGGGATTCCTGTTATTTCCCCTAGCTTTAATGGCACCCTTCTAGGTCAGTAAAAAGCTCTCAGTCTCTTTTTAGGCAAACCTCCTCCTTAAGCTGAGGAGTGAATCCCACAACTGTGTAAATATTTTATTTTCATATATCACCACTTGCACTGTAATACAAACTTTTCCAGGTAAATAGCTTCAGAAATTGCAATTGTGATACCCGAATGACATTCCTATCCTTTGAAGTCAGACTTTGCAGTGCAGAATCTAAAGTAAATAGTGAAATCTAAAGGGCTTTGGGTTTTTCTAGTTACTGTAATTTTGGTGTGACAACCTGGGTAAGCAGAAACCAGAGATGAGAAGAGGCAGCCTTCCCATGGCACAGAGCCCTAACATTGATGCTAGCCTCCCAGCTGGTAGTGTCTCTTATTTGCCTGGGAATAGTTAGATTTTGTGAAGTAGATGTTCGTCTGGAGGAGTAGGACAGAGATTCACTCAGTAGCCTTGTGAGCTGGAAGACTTTCAGATTAAATTAAACACTGAACAAAAGGTGGTCTTGTGTTTAGTTTAAAAGAACAACGGCCACTTCCTTTCACAATCTGAAGGAATAAAAGTTTAGATATGTTTTTTAAATGGCACGTGGATAAATAACCTAATTGTCGGAGAGGTTGGAACACCTAATTTTGATTACCTTTTTGGCATTTTTTTTTCCCCTGTATGTTCAGCTCAGGTCACTGGGTAAACCAGTAGTAGGTAGCTGAAGCCCTCACAGCAGCTGGAAAAGCTGTGCTGTAGCTCGGGGGCTTCTGCCTTTGCACGGGTGATGGGGATGCAGAGCGGGTGGCGTGTGGCAGCAGAGGGACATCGTAGCCCTGCTCTGTGCAATGCCAGGCCACACTCTGGCAGGCACGTGGTGGTTCAGAAGAGCCAGTGCTTTTTGCACATGGAGAAATGGCTTTTGAAAGAGGTGGGCTTATAGAAGAGAAGGCACAGTTAGTAGTGCCCTGCCAGCTTATGGGAAGTCACATGGTATTGCAACACAGTAAGAGCAGAATCAGCCTGATTCTCAGAGGCTCACTGCAGTTAATGAAACAGAAAAACACCCCAGTATGCAATGACTAAACCTTTAATTACCTCTCTGAATGATAGAGAGAGGCTAAATTCTGATAAATATGTTTAATTACTGGCAATTACAAAAAAAAGAAAGAAAATCTTTGTGAAGCACACCACGTATTTTGCAATAACATTTCAACACTGCAGTGACAACTACGCTACGCTTCTTAGGAAGCAGGTGACAGGAAATTTCTTCCATTAATTCAGTGATTTCAGTGGAGCAGGATTTAGTGGCCCACTGTTGCAAAGCACGTCAGACACCTTAGCAAAAACATGGTCTGGGATTGGCGGGAATCTCATGCTTGGAGATGTTGATTTCATCCATCCCTATGGGAAGGGAGATCCCTGTTTGTAAGAGTTGCTGGTCTTTGGAAATGACTGTGAGCTCTGCTGTAGATTCGTGGCTTGTATTTCCAGATAAAAGCAGTTCCCTGCACTTCTGTAGAACTTCTTGTAGGTGAGTAAATAGCCATGGCTGTCACATTGCTCCCAAAACTCTAGAGTCCTCCATTTAGCTCTAGGTAATTTCTTATGAGAAAAATTCATGAAAGCCTGTTACAAAACAAAGTTTTTAAATTATTGGCAAAACTTGAAAGATGGATAATGTTTTCACTGATTTCTGTGTTCAGTAAGAGTAATAAAAAGGTGGCGTTTTCCTGTGAAATTGGCAAAAGCAGGAAAAAATAATCCCCCAGCTGATTTAATATGTGCTGCTGAGACATTGATTCAATGTCCCTAAAGTTTGATTGATAACGTAACCTACCAAAATCTCATAGTATGCCATCAAAAAGTGCATCTAATCTTACTGAAACCAGATACAATGGATTTAGAACATGTCTGAGAAGTTCAGGGATTACTCAGGAGAGCGAATGAAGCAGCAGCTAGTGCTGTGACTTTGGGCTGTACTCTAGAGGCTTGGTAGGGACTCAAGTCGTTCCATGCCTGATTATGTGAAAAATAAATTTTGTAATGGACACATAACTAGCCTGCCTTAGTTTTTTTTCCCTTATCCCCGTGCTCAAGCATCATCTGAGAACCTCATCATCTTCTATACATTTTGTATTTCAATGAAGTGGGAAAGCACTGTTATCTCCAGATGAGGTAGGAGGAAAAGGTTTTCAAATGATGAATTTACAGATGGGGAGGTAAGGGATGGAGAGACGAAGTAATATGCTGAAATCTGTGGCAGAGGGAAGAAGTGAATCCAGGTGTTCTTGCTCTCTCACTCATCCTTCCTCTTGAAACTGTCATTCATCTGGGAGGTGAAATTCATCCTGCTGTAGAGGCAGCACTGAGCACCCGCACCCCTTGAGCTCTTCAGGAGTTCAGAATATGAATTCCTCATCTTCAGCAAAACCGTGATGTGCAGCCACAGCAAGGGAAGATTTTTGTGGATAACTTGTCAGATGAAGGCTAACATCTAAAAAGGCATGAGACCCTGCTCGGAGATGCAGCTACTTGAAGCATCCTAGCTGTGGGTCCTCTGGTCTCCAAAGCCCTTCACCTGGTTATCAGGTCTTAAAAAAATACCAGGATGCTAGTGGCTGGTACAATTACGGGGAGAGTAGTACTGAAAGCTTGAGTAGGAGAACACATAGTTTGTCAGGTGTTAAACTGGAGGGTCTGCAAAGTCCTTGGCAAACAGAGGAAAGAGGATGTGGTTAATGAGGTGAATTTGGTTTATGTATTTTATTCTATGAAGAAGTAAAGCTGGAAGGCTGAAGAAAGGCTGAAAGCCTGCAGCTAGAACGCGTTGCTGCGTGCGGGGTTGTGCTGTCTGTGGGGCTGCACCTGCCTGAAGGGAACTCCCAGCGATCCGCAGGCACAGGAAAAGCAGGCTCTGGCTGTGGGAAGAACTGGCTGGGGCTGCAGTGGGACATTTAATGTGAGGCTGTTACATTTTACTGTGATAGATAAGCTATTTAGCATGTTATACATCAGGATGTGATGCTGATAAAATGTTAAAATGTGTTTGCTTGTGCTTTTATAGGCAAGAAAAAGACTTTGTTAAACTTTACACAACAAACCAATACTCCAAACTCAGTGTCACTAACTTCCACTGGTGAGATGACAATCTGCATGAACCACCTCACTTTTAATTAAAAAATCACTCATTAGGAAGCCAAAAGCTTGTCTGGTGAGAGGAGTCTAACACCGAATCTCGACCTCTGTTTGTATCTGTTCCCTGGCACGCCATATGCAGAAGGCTTTTATGTGGTGTAAAGAATGAGTGCTGTGTAAAACAGTGGGGTTCAGGTTTGCTGTGGTAGCCAGGGCCTTGGCGAAGTCATAATTGTTCATCCATACCTTAAATATATGAATCTGCACGATGTGAGGATGAAAGCTAAGCCTCACCAGAGGAATCCCTCGTAACTGCTGTTCAGTGTGTTAAAATTGTTCAAAGTCTTGAAAACTTGCTGCTTTATTTCTTAGACTGGATGGCTACTCCATGTGGGTCTCTTATCTCTAGGCAGTGAAGACAAATTATTTTGTCCGTGCACATCTGGATTTGGCTGCTGATATAGCAGGAAGAGCTGTGAGCTTGCACTGACTGACTTTTCATCCCCACTTAACGTTTCCATCTGGGAAGCCTGTGCACTCCAAGAAGCAAACCTGTGCTTCTTTCCTCCAGCAATGAGAAGCACAGAAATGAATACTGAGATTCTTATTTACCTTTCTTTAAGAGGTTTCTTACCTATTTGTTTGTCTGGGTTTTTTACAGAAACTGATTTTGTGGAGCTGAGTGCCTGTGTCACTTTAAGGTCTTATTGGAAACATCAGCTCACAGTCAGCCTGTGGCTGCCCTTCCTCTGACACAGCACGGATTCTGTTTCATTTATTCTGGGGCTACCCTTACGTGCCTGTTTAGTTGGTGAAGTGTTTGCCATTGAATTTGATAAGAGAGGCACCACTATTCATTCTCATCCATCATGTATGTACATGCATTTTACAACTGTCTCAGCAACAAGCTCATAAGAGAAGTGATGAAAAGTAACTTCAAAATGAAGGATGATTTTTTTAAAAAAAAAAATCAACAAAAGAAATTACATTTTATTTTGGTTTTATTTTCTGCTAGTTGCTACTGACTTCTTCTAGAGTCTTTCTTGCTATGTACAACAATAAATATTTACCTGACACAATTGTACCACACACTCTACCATAACCTGTGCAATATAAACATCAAGTGTCTGGGGTTTAACCACAGTAAACTCTACAGCTATCAACCTTTTTTTTTTTTTTTTCCCCCACTACATGTTGTGAAAGGTCTTGTATTTCTTTTAGAACCATAATGGAAAGAACAGATTCACAGCTTTGGAATTCATTCTTTCTTGGTCTGAAACTGCCTGAATTTCATGACATTCAGACATGTAGAAAGTTCACCTTTTCTCCCCCAGGCACTGGAGAATGACAAATAACTGTGGTGGTGGTGGTGGGGAAATCACTTTTTACTGTTATTATTATTACCTGTCTTACCAGTAATGGTTTATATTAAATTCTGCTGCTTTTCTTAAGTTATTACTTGAGATTAGGGCTG
>VWZY01006055.1:493822-549932 GCA_013399075.1 Chloroceryle aenea | reverse complement strand
GGGGGGAAGTCCTGAAAATATGGTTTAGATAGAGCCAAAAGCATTTAAATGAAAACCAAGTATTGCCAATGCTGGTCAGAGAAAACTTTTTCCTGAGCTAATAACAAATCAGTTTCCTTCCATGATGGGCATATGCAATGGAAGTAAAGCAATGCAAACAACAGGGCACCTTTCCCAGAATGATTAGGCAATAATTTCTCCCTCCAGTGACAGAGTCTAGCTCACCAACCACACACCCAGACATAGGTGGTCTCAACCTGCAGCCTCAGATCACAGGGAAAATGAACTTACATGGATAGTAGGATTGCTGGGAGTCTTTATCTTCTCTCCATGTTAATTTTTTCCCCTCAAAAAATGAAAAGTTTTTAACTAATTATAGACTGATTGGTAGGGTATTCCCTAGGAAATACACTATTTACAGAAAAAAAAAATAGGGTAATTCATTTTTAAATGTCAAGAAGACTGCATTCATATGGGTAGATGTTGCCACTCACTTTTATATAAGCCAAGCAGAAGTGTACAGCTGTGTTGAGAATCAGTAATACTACAGAAATGTTCAGAAGCCTCAGTTACAGATAAAAAGCCATTATACTTAGCACTGTGTAGATACAGACCAAAGACTCAATTCCTGCCCTTAGTCACTTCCAGTCTAAGACAAGAAATAGTAGTAGCAGATACAGTACCCCAATAGCAGTAGTTGGACAGACAGACAAGAAGCACAAGGAAATAATCAGGTAAGAATAGCCAGAGTAAAAAATAGTCGTTATATTTACTATCAAGTGTTTTCCTGTGGCTATTCCAGGAAGGGAAATGGTTCTAGAGGCATTTGAGAGAGAACAATGAGGTGGGTTTGCTAATATTTATGGGAGCTTCTTCCAGGCATGAAGGCTGGCATGGGAGAAAGGGCAAAAGTGCTCATCAGTGAACATAACAAATGGGTGATGATGGCAGGCATCACTGGCTGATCAGTGGAGGGAGCTGACATGTTGATAGCACAGAAAAAATGATAGGTGGAGTGCAGATAGGTCGAGAAGGGCCTTTAGAGTGAAGATGAATAGCGTATGCTTGATGCGGTGCCAAGTTCACAGATGATTCACTGTTTTCTTTTTTGAAAGTCTGAATTTCCGCATTATTTTTATTTGATTAATGCTATTGAGTGCTTTTGACTTATTTTATCATAATAACAAGCATTCTGTTCATTTTACAAGGAATCAGTTAAAAATAATTGATGGATTCCATGAGCTCAGTGAAGTTGATGTCGTGACATGATGGTACATTTCTATATTATCAGTTACAATGGCTCAGTGCACAGAAAAAGTAACTTAAATTGCTTAATAGAAATTGCTTGATTGTTCCTAGGTGAAAAGCATGAAGCGGGTCATGGTAGGCTTGAGATAGGTAGCATCAGTTGTCTGGAGAAAGACCTTTAAAAACTACAGTTAAAGATTGAATGCTACCCAAAGGTAACATCTGGTAGTTGAGTTTGTGCGGATGTGTCTACCCTTTTAACTTGTGATATTACATGAAGATTTCTTTTGATGCCTTTCCAAGAATTGAAGTTTGGTGTGGAGAAACTGATCCCAAGATGCGTTTTCAGTGATAAATGCACTGAAGAAAACACTGGGTATGCTTTTTCAGTCTTGTGTTAGCTGCTTGCCTCCCTTCTTGGAGGCAGCATGGGCAGACATCCACACGGTGACAGAATGTTCTCTAGTTGTCCCACTTTCTGCTAATGCCTGAGTGTTTAGACTAGCTCATCATGTTACGCATGCAGAACTCTATGAGAAGACTGCCTTTCCACCTTTGTTTGGCAGCCAGGGTCATCTGTGAGCTATCTGTACATGCAACACCTCAAGTAAGAAATCTTGGGTAGAAGCCTTTTGTTGGTACCTGAGAGCAAATATTAAAGCACCCAGGAGTCTCAGTTTGGCCAGAGATGTCTCCACTTGGATGAGCAGCAGGCAATGTTCATAAGGTAACATCTTTNGGCTAACTTCCAAAAAAAAAAAAAAAAGCTTTGGCTTCCTAAGGCAGTCTAGTAACCATTTACTGATGCTCCAATTGCTGATAAAGTCAAAGGAAATGTTAAATGTCTTCATCTCTGTAGGATGAATCCTGGAATCCTGAATGACAACTTGCTTGCCAGCTTTTCATTGCACTTACTTTGTTCAGAGCACAGCAATCAGCTGGAGTTTATCCATGAACCCTGTTTATTAGAAGAATGGGAAAAATATGTCTATGTGGTAGAGTTTGATAGTAGGGCACTGAAGTGATGTATTCTTACACATATATTACATGACAAATCTTCATGCCATTCATTCTTATCAAAACTGCCTGTAGACCTTTTGTTGTCCTGATCATGGACAGCTAAATTCAGCTTCTCTTCACACACTGGAACACATGCCGTGTAGCGATGGAAATCAGTGACACTTTGTATTCTGAACATCCATGAGAAAGAAATTACAAGATCATGACATCTGGAAACTGAGATGAAAAAAATGTAGGGTGGGAAGAATCCTCTCTATTTCAGGAATATGTGTGAATGTGAAGAACCAAACCAAGTGTTCCCACAACATTCCTAAAACCAGCGGTTTTGTCTTCAGCTGCTCTGAGCTGGTAGAGTGACATTTCTTTATACAGATCTAAGATCCAGCCCTTTGAAAAGGTGAATTCACGCTCTTTTCATGAATGCTAAATAGAGATTTAAGTACTGGAATGAAGGTATCCAACTCTAATGCTTTTGGCATGTAATTTCCCTCTGGACTTCCAAACCACCCCAAAAGCACAGAAGTTTCTTCAATATATTTTTCTGAAATATTACATGACTAAGAATCTTTTCTTTTTGATATTTGCTTTTAGAGGGGCTTTTATATAATCCCTTTTAAATTACTGTGCCTATGGAAGCTTGCATGATAAGGCATCTTATAAATTAGACTGTATTATATTGTATTTAAAGTCAAAATATGAAGCTATATCAGCTAGACGATATCTTATAATTAGAGTTTGGTTTCACTGTCCAAGGGGAAGTGTTGACTGCTTGTCAGCCTGAAAGTACTGCTCTCTGCTTAATGTACATCCTCAAGTAAATCCCTGTATCTTAAAACGCCACCTATTTATAGGTAAGGTTTTTAGTATGTAGCATTAGATTTATTTTTTTTCTCTCTGTACTTTTAGGCAAATGAAGTCTGAATGTTAAATTACACATGAGATTTTCAGAATCAGGAACCTAAAGTTATTTTTGTTAAAATATTTGTGTAGGGCCCTTTAGCAGGACACCATATGATACCTGTAGATGCTACAAAGAGCTACTGACTGCTCAACACTAGGAACCAGTCGACTTTGTTGCAAAAATATGCAGAAAGATGACTAAGACTGGTGACCAAATGGTTTGTCTGCATCAAATTGAGTGTTTCTAGTTCAAGTTCTGTCCATGTGGAGGACATTTTGACAGATTCCTTCTATAAGATTTTGGGGTTATTATCTATTTCACATATAATGGGCCAGGACCAGTTTTAGTATCTGACCAGTCTCAGTAGTGTCTTTATAAGAAACAGCTAGAGATCAGCAGCAGTATAAAGGAAGGAAGAATACTTCATAAAGAATGAAAAATAGTAGAGGATTTTGAAGGCCACAGATGTCCATTCTCATGCAAAGTGGAACCAGTTTTGAAATTGGGTTAACTTAATAGGCTGTGAATTATACAAGCTCTTTAAGTTAATCTGATTTTATAGCCACCTTAGCATATACACACTTAACTGTCTGAGGACCAGAGCACAAGTCCTTTGAAGTGTCAGATGGGGTGGATATTGCTGCAAATTTCCATGCCATCGGAGGATGTTGCTGGTGGGATCTGCTACTGAAAGGTATTTGAACCTCAAACTATGACATGAATAGGTTGGTGCAGAAAACGTCATTGCCAGCACTCGTTTGCTTGGAGTGATGACAAATGATTATGCTGTTTCTTTCCATTGTGTGCACAGTTCTCTGATGTTATTCCATCCTCTCTGCTATATCACAAAGATCATTCAATTTCTGATTGAAGTCCCTGGCATCTTACTTCCAATGCCCTGCGGCATTAACACATTGCATGATTCTGTTTCAACATCCTTTGCTTCTTGGCAGAGATTTCCTTCTATATTCCAAGCCTAGACAGTGCATGAAAGGATTTCTGATCTTTTATACAACAATCTTGGCTGCTTTTTTTTCCCCTTTTTTTTCTTTTCCTGAGGTTGTGACTAACTAGTCTATCTCCCCATTAGATGTAATGAAGACATGAATCACACAGAGAGGTTACCTGAAGGTAAACGTAGGATTCAACACAAATGTTGCCAGAAATGAAGCTTTTTGGTAACAGATTTTTTTGATAAATGAAAAATGTTAAATCTCGGATTTGTTTTATCCCAATTCAACTAAAAAAACCCACATAACATATGTTTGCCTATACATATGTGGATTTATATGCATACATACAAACCCCCATGCACTTCTGTGCTTGAACATTTTATCAAAGCTGACATTCCTTCTTAAAACAAATATTTTTGGTGACATGGAATTTTCTCTGGGAAGACTGATTCTGCAAACCTTGTCATACCTGTTCCAAGCAGAGCAACAACAGACTGATTCTCTGCTTGAAACTGCTTGGAAGGCATTTTATACCAGTCTGTCCAAAAAGACTTTGTTATGAAGAAGTAGTAAGTCTGATTCCTCTCTCAGGAAAGAATGATAAATTAACAAGTGCTCAAAAATCTCCCAGATAACCACTTCTGTCTTTCCCAGCCTAATGCAGAGCATATTAGATAATGAAAGTAAACAGAAAACGCACACACCAGTATTTCCTGTAGCACATAACTGCATCCTCACCTAAATGCTAATCACAAGCTGATACTTGCCTGCATAAATCTAATCAGTTTCTTTCAGAATTGCAGGAGGAGTGATTCCTTTCATCTGCATGGGAAAACATCCAAATCGAGTATCACATTTGTGTCCTCCAGTAGCGCTGTTTTTTCTAAAATATACAGTAACAGGCTCTCTACTTCTCACAAGTGTCCTGATAGCAATACACTTGTGCTCATTTTAATTTCCTTGGCACCCAGCTTTGAAGACAGAAAGGTTTTTAAGTGTGTAGACATATATCCTGCCAGGTACTGAGCAATTTAAGTTGAAGAATGTGTTTTGTCTCTGAATGTGGTTGGATGGTGTGTTGATATTAGGTGTGATGAGAAAGAGAAGCAGGACTCTTGGCTGATGAAAACTAGTGTAGCTCCTATCAAAAGGAATAATCCTGGTTTGCCGAGTATAAACACTGTACTACAGTTGTGTTGATTGCTCAGGGATTGAATTTAAATCAGGTAAAGACAGAAGACCTGGGGCTTAAGTTTAATCAGTTTTTTTGTTAAAGTTCTGTCCACCCCACAGCCCTCATGGGTGAGGGGAAGGGGATATCTCACCCTCTGCTCACTACTGGCATGGCTTTGCCTAGCTGCCTGTTTCTCTGCAATTTGAGGCACCTATATCCATATTGTTAAATGTGGTAGAGGGTATGGTGCAATCCTTCTGTCACCTTGTTCCCAGCAGAAGCTGTCTTCAGCTTGGTGACTGCAAGCACTGGGTGGAAAAGGTGCAATCTCACAACCTCTAGGTTGTATAACTGATGCAGGTCCTGGCATGAGTGTGTACCCAGCTGTAGGCATGTGGGAATTTTGAGGCTGAACAGGAAAATATCTATAGATGCTAGGAAGAGCAACTTGGTTTCTGAATGAGTTCACTTTCAACAAACTGGACTTCAGAGCCTCCACTCTGCCCAAGCCTGGCAGCAGTCTATGTCTGTTTCCCCTGTCTGCCTTTCTGTGTCTGTGCATCACTTTCCCAAAACAGAGGAGGGGAGCATGACTTCAGAGCATGAAAAATACTGATTTACTCCATATCAAGGCAGTGGAAGCCATTGGACTACAGAACACAATGAAGGATATTTTACTGATGGGTTTATTTTATAACAATAGTTTCTTAACATTGTCTCATCTCCTTCAGGCATATAACAATACAACTGGCATTTTTACTTAGGCTTAGGATGAAATTTAGTAGAGAATTAAACCTAAAATAGAATGAAAAGTGTTCCGTGCATCTTTTGTTTCACATTTTTTAAAGTTGTGTGGATTGGCTGCTGCACACTTTTTTTCTTGTCAAACTCCCCCAAAGAACAATTATTTAAGTCCCCACTATAAGTGAGTCACCAGCTTTGTTTTGTTTTATAAAATGAAAATGCTTTAGCACAGAATTGCCTCTGAGAGTGCAAAAGAGCACATATAAAACTCAGCCTGCTTCTGCTTTACCCCTTCATAACTCAGAAGTGGTTAAGTAAATTATAGCTACTAAACACCATTTTTTGTTATTGAAGAAAAGCAATATTAAGGCTTATTTATGTGTATAAAGGTGTTGTTGAGCAAACCTTAATAAAGCACTGAAGGCAAGATAAACTTAACACAGAAACATCTTCACTTAATACTTACCAGATAATGATATTTCCACTATCTTTAAAGCTAAAGTTCCTTAAACCTACACTCCAACTTTCTGCTCTAAGACAACTTGGAAGAGGTCATGTTTTGAGCATATGTGTAAACCAGCATTCCATAATTGATTTATTAATATATGAGGTCATATTTATGATTTTCTTTTTGAAATATATGAAAGCAAGCTATAACTGTATAATCCTGTATGATCTATTCAACAAAAATCTGCTTCAAAAGTCCAAGAACAGAGTGAAAGGGGGGGGTGGGGGGGGGTAGAGCAAGAAAGACAGTAGAGTATATTTTGAAATGGTTAAAGGTTATTCTCCAAAGGACAAATTAATGTAATTTGTGTTTGGTAGGGATCATACTGGATGTTTTATTTGCATTCTTTCACATCTCAGGAGAGGTGTTGCTAAATAAGTCCAAATGGGATAAAAAGAATATTTTTTTCTTTAAATGCAAATGCTGTAGTTTTCCGACTACAATGTCACAGAGTGTATGGGACTCAGGAACACTACCTTAAGAAGAGTCTTGATGCCCAGGACTTTTAAGCTCCCCCCCTCCCTTCCTTTCTTTTTTCATCTCTGAAGTCTTTTTCTGCATATAATTTCTGAAATGTGAAGCACATGCTTGGTTGTTCTGTAGCACAGGTCCCTCTTCAACAGCCCCTGCTCACTCTCTATCAAAGTCAAGTCTGCCTTTGAAGTCCTGCTTTTTGCCTGAGCCCTGCGTGCTGCAGAGGAGATGCCTCTTCCACTGCGTGTTCTTCAGGGCAGGGACTGCTGTGGCGTGTCTTCGCATGGGGCCTGGCCGTGCCAGGCATTCACCCCTGGGCTGCTCTTGTCGTAAGAGTGTTTAATCACCATTTAAACACACAATTTGATCCCACAGGTGCTCCCACTGACTCCTCTGTGTCTGGCTACAATTTAGTTGCCATTTGTAGGCTCAGGTCTGAGAGGCTCACTTGGGTCCTCCCAAGCTGTGACCTCTAAGATCACCCAAACTCCCCACAGTCATTTACATGTTCTTTCCCAAGGCTCTTCAGGGGCTGTGCATGCTCTGGCCTTCTGCTTTATTCTGAGATGTTGTTTCAGTAAAAGAATTAATTTAGTGTGTGATTGTTTTAAAATAAACTTAGCACATGACTTAACTATGAGATTCCTTGAAGTTGTTCAAGTATTAGACATGGTATTGCTTGTATTAGAGGTCATGGAAATATCCTGGTAGACCCTACCCTAATCTGTGTATCCAAAACCTGGTCTGTGTATAACCCACCCACACTCTGGAAAGGGCATATGGAGTATGATCCGTTGATATAACTCATCATATCTCCTTGTCACATGCTCCAATACCAACCTCTAATCTTGTTCACCTGCTCAGCGTCTTGGGTACCTCATACTCGGGGACCGTTTTCCTTCAGAGGCAGCTCAGCAGTTCAGGGTGCCACAGGGTTACAGACTGGATGGTCTCCTGGTAGTCCTACAAGGAACTGACTAGTGTCTCTCTCCCTTGGGCAGAGCTGCTGTCTGGAATGCTATTTAATAGGCTTATCTTGGGCAAGCTGAGACATGAGTCAAACATATACTATGAACCGGAGTTCATAATTTCATACAGACAACCCCCTCTCAGTTACAATCTATGCTCAAAGGCTGATGAAGGGTTGAGCTCGATAAAACAAAAGAGAGGGAAGAACAACATTAAGTGAAGGATGAAAAACTGATTTTCTCCAGAAATGTTGCAAGAAAAAATTCAAAATATGATTGAGGGTGTTCCACTAGCTGTACACTTGGTTAAGAGTAAACTATGAAAGTTTCATGGTTTATTTGATTTTTAAAATAATTCTTACAAAAAATTTAATTCTCATTTATTTACTAGCCAAAGTAAAGACTATCCCTCAGAAAATTCATTTTAGCTAAATTTTTGAGAGCTTTGTTAATTGTGGAGCCTTCCATTGTGGAAGCAATTAATAAAAATCATAACCAAGCACCTCTCTAGAGATATTCATCAGCTTCATTTCAAGACTTAGCTGTTTCCAAGAGACACTCTTTATACTTAATTATCTTACCATTTTGTGGGAAATACTGTGTTGGTGTTTTAAGTACAGTCTGTGTGTTGGCTCCTAAGGAGAATATTGTGATATTTTAAGATGTTTGTGTGCTCTTTGGTTCATACTTTCCTACCCTCCTACGTACTTCCCTACCTTTTTCTATCTTCTAAGACACTGTGCTTCACTGATAAATTAACCACAGCTTTAGACAGAGGAAAGTAAAACATCTATAAATAGAAGTGTCACATTGTGCAGTGTAAAGTAGGTTCCTAAGACTTGAGTTTCTGGGACCTGATGTCCCACCATGGCATGAGCCCCTGAGGGCTCATAAAACAGACTGGGGATGCTGCAGCCCAAAAGCCCACCCTGGCACCAGTGCCCATCTGAAAAGATGCACCTGGGCTGGGTTTGGCACGGGCAGCGAGTGCTGGGGGTCCAGGAGAGGGCTGGGGTGGCTTCAAAACCCAGCGCTGTACGCTCGTGGCAAGTGACAAAAGATAAATCTTATCTAGAGCTTCTACAGTTGTTCCTGGGATCATACACTAATCATGGATATCCTCTTTGAAGAAAAAGTGCTTGTTTTTTAAAGCCGTTTGTTGGCCTGTGGCAAAAAAAAAAATTGCTATGGGAAAAAGATCCTGACAGACACATGAAAAACATTTCAAGTTATGTTACACTGTAATTATCCTCCTGGAGTTAGGCATTGATATAATTTTAGTATGACAGCGTGCTAGAAATTTTTTCTTTCCCTGTGATTTTTACAGGATTCTTATTTTAAAAAAGAGCTGGGGTATATTTATCCCCTGTCCCCAGCCTGTTATTTTTAATCACTGATGAAATGAGCCATTGATACATTAGAATGGAAATAAGCTTTTTCCTGGGACCTCGTGCTCTTGAGAATCCTCTAAATGTCTAGAAATTCCTATGGGAAAGAACCATGTCACTGTGCATGTGCTCCCTGGAGTGTCTTTCCAACACATGGCCCTTGCTGGTAGAAGGGCTAACCCATCCCTGGGGCACACTGGAGGGCAGGTGCTGGCGTATGTGTGGGAGCGGGTTAGGGACTGGAAACCAGAGTAGTCAGAGTTGTGGTGAGCTGTCTGATGCAGATAGTTTCTTTTAGAGAGAGAAGATGTAAAAAGCAGGTGTCCTAAAATTAGTGTTTCCCATAGGGAAGGCAGATTCAGTAATTTACCAACTCATACAATGTTAAAAAAGAGGTGTTCAGTGATACTTAAAGGCAACAAATCAAGACATTAATCAAATAAGGAAGGAACCAGACTTTAAGTGGCCCCTAATAATTCAAAACCTGTTAAAAAGACAGGAGGGGAAATGTAACTTTGTCATATCTGAGGTATTTTTGTAAACATTTTAGGGAAGATTTCTGAGCTGAAGAAGGGAAGATACTGATTGCTCTCAATGCACAATGGTGTAGTGACTGATTTGTTCACCCCAGTTAGTGTCTCCCACCTAAGGTGCCTGTCTCCCGAAGAAATTTTTCTCCCTTTGTTTATTCTAGATTTTTTTTCATAAGTTTTCATTCTGAAATGAAAAAGAAATCTATTTCCGAAAATTCAAACTTCTGGGTTAAACTAAACTGCTGTTTTCTAGTCTTTCCTATTTATTTAGTGGGTTTCTGCTCATGTTCCTTTAGGGTGGTTGGTTGTTAGTAGCTACTGTTGAGCAAGGTGCTGGAGAATATGATTCCAGCTCTAAGGTAGTGTGGCAGTTCTTGTTTTATTGTGTTAAGGAAACCCTCATCCAAGTATCAAACACAAGAACGACTCACTTTTTCTTCTAGTATGTTCATATGAAAGAGTATTTTAATTGGGCCAAAAATAATTGAGAGCTTGCATATTATATGTTTAATGTCAAAAGCAGATCATATAATTATTTTTTTTTTGCCAGGCTATACCATAAACTGTTCAGACCAGTCCCAATAGTATTGTATCTTCAGAAACTTCAGTCATACAAATCTCCAGTAATGCTACTGTAACAATGGTAAAAAAGCCATCATGGGAATACTGGGAGGCTTACAGCTTTTATGCTGTGGGACTTGAACAGGCAAACATGGAAAATATTTCATCTGTCTATTTTATGGCTGTGTTTGCCAAAGATTAGGATTGGGATTGCACAATTTCTGTGATACGGCCCAACCAAAGTACTGCGTTGTGGTACGTGGCCTATTTCACCCTCAGCTGTGCAGTGTGATGTGAGGGCCTCAACCACCCCTTGCCATCTGGAGAAATATTTTCCCAGTCACTGGCACGGCAGGTGATGTCAAACTGGAAAGAAGGCAGCTGTATCCAGTGCTGTCCTCCTGGGCTGCCTGGAATTTCAGGCAATTCTCTGGAAATAGTTCAGATATTTGTTTGTGTGTGTGTACATTCTCCTTATCTCATGAAGTTACAGAATGCTAATGAGATGTCTTTCTATTTATAGAAAATAAAACATGGGAAAAGGATTATGTCTGTCACACACTGCCAAGCTGATTTCATAGAGCGACAGCTCTACAGGGAAAGTTTCACTTCCAGTACTCCCGGGAAGTTGAACTGAGACTGTGAGCCAGAAAGCCTGGGTTCCAGTCCCTCCATCTGCAAGGCACTTAACCCCCAGTTTCTCCCCTTCATCTGCAACATAACTGGTGTAACTACACTTCCCTGTCTCACTTTGGGTGCTGCAGGGTTAATTAATGTGCAGAAAGTTCTTAAGATTCTTGAATGTAAGTCTTGTTTCTCGTGTTTTCACAGCAGCTTTAGAAAGGGACCTTCATACTAAAGGGGTTTCTAAGTGGAAGGTCACCTCTGTTGTATCCTTTGCTGATACAATGCTGTGGCAGGTGGCATCGGCCATTAACAGGTCAATTCTGAGCAACTGTTCTGTCCCTAAAGAGCTTCTGTATGGTTTCCTTTGTTTGGATGTTGTCTGTCTGCCCCCGAGTGACATCTCACCCTGACAGAAAGCTGGAGCTGGCGCAGAGGGGCGGGCAGGCACACAGTGTGCACAGCCATGTAGGAACTGCATGCCCTTCAGGCATCTTATGGGGAAATGGAGGTGTAGGAGTGGTGATACTGTCTTTGGTCTTCTCTGTGCTTGATAGATCCCAGTGAAGCAGATGTTCATGCAAGGTTTGAGGATCATGAACAGGGAAACTGGACTGAATGGTGCTGTCAGCCCAAGTGGAGACAAATGCTCTGCACGTGTGACATAGAGGCTCAGTGTGCATGGCAAAATACCAAACTGGAGAGGTACTGAGAGCTTTATAAGCAGACAAACCAAAGCTGAGTGGCCCAGATCTAACTTGCATACAGTGCACCAAAATGTCTGGTAAGCAGCATTTCTCCTGGTTTGGCTCCAGGTGTGCAAACGAGGTTCCTCCATAAAAGACTCTTGTCACTGGTATTGGTGTGACATTGCCTGTGGAATCTCATCCCAAGTTACTATGGAGTGCTTATTAAGACCCCAGCTCCTTATACTGGCTGTTGTCTTTGCTTTCTTTCTCCCAGACCCCTCCCAGTCACAGCAGCAAAACCTGTGTGTGCCCCACAGCATGGTATTTCCCGTGGAAGCAGAAGTCAGATGAAGCTCAGCCCACGTGTGTGTTTGTGTTTGCACCTCTGTGCAGCACAGAGCCACTAAATGGGGGCTTGAGCACAGACTGAGACTCGCCCTACGCAGGCAGACTGGTGAGCTCTTAAGGGTGCCCAACCAATATTGGAGAGGGTGAAGAACCTTTTCACATCCCTGCTGAATCCCTGCTAGCGCGCAGAGCTGAAGTGCTGAGCATCAGCTGCTAAGCTGGGAACGATGCTGTTGAGCATGGGGAAATGTAAGTTTAAGTGTATCAATATTTGGGTCTTTCTCCCTTCTCCCTCCACATTCTTCTGGATGTCAGTGAATTAGAGAAGAAATTGCAGGTGAAGTTGCATGAATAAGTTCTGTGGGCATGGAAAGTAAGTCTATACAGGGCTGTGAGATTCTTATCTGTGTCTCAAGCTTGAAATTTACAGTGCTAAAGGATTTGAGCTCAGTGTATAATGACATAAGTAGCATTTTCAGAAAGAAATTAACTAGAAGGCAGAGCAAAAGAAGAGCTTTCCTATCATATGTCATTGTTGATGCATTTGGACTTTTACTTCTGCTTATGTTGTTCAGCTTATTTTGCAGTCTCCTGGGCAAAACTGGAAGAAACTTATTTTGCACAGGGGATCTCTGCAGGGTCTTAATTTCCCTCTGCAGCCTCCAGCGTGGTTCCGGATACAATTTACAAGGAGTAGCAGTGATTTCTTCTCCAATCTTCCATGCACCCACCTGCCTTTTCTTACGGTTTATTTATTTTCAAGGCAGGCAGTGGTGCCTGCACAGGCCTTGTGCTGAGTGCTCCTTCCCGCTGTCTGGAGAGATTTCCTTGCCATACAGACAGCCTGCTCTTGAGTCCCCCTCCTTCCTTTGCCCAATCATTAACATAAATCATAACCTAGCAGATGAAAAGAAATTTCCAGTCTTTGTGATCTCCTGCCAGAGTTCTCCCAGTTTTTCTCAGTTTGGGAAAACAAATGTGCATTGCAGCATGTCCCGAGGGTTGACAAAATAGGGCTGTTCCAGGCCAGGGAAGATGAATTGTGAGCATGAGGTCTGCTGTGGCCCTCAGGTGGAGCTGTGGGGCCTCCACGGAGAGCCCTGAGACAGGACAACCTCTCTGCCCACCTACCACACCACTGGAATGACACAGACATGGGAGGGAGGGATGTAGTGGAGCCTTCTTCAGCCCTCTCCATGGGTCCCCAGAGCCGTCCACAGCATCACAGCTCAGGACCAGCACCCTCAGAGAGGGCAGAGCTTGTCCCCATCCTCTGGCACATCCCCAGGGACAGAGTGAGGAAAGGTTCACCAAGAGTGGGGCAGCTGTCCTTGCTGGCACCCTGCAGCAGAGATATCTCCATGGTAAGGGTCTTCCGCTCTGCCAGGTGAGACAGTCACCTCACACACTTGAATGGGATCTTTAAGTTCTTTTTGGTTTTGTTTGTTTGTTTGTTTTTAACAAGAGTTGTTTTCCAGATTGCTGGTAATCCTGATGTGTGGTCTGTAGGGAAACAGGCTGGGCTGTTGATATTTTTAAGTTGTGACCTAAACAAGACATGATTCCAAGCACAGTAATTTGTTGGAGAGGAGGGTGGCTTTCTGAAAGGCCTTCAGACAAAGAACATATTTCCAATAATCCCTTGAGAAGTGAAATCACTTCTAAAATGCTGTCAGAAGTTAATAAAAAGTTCAGCCATGCTGATAAAAATGAGCAGCTTAAACCAGACGTGCAATAAGATCCACCCTTCCTCAGCATACCCTCTGCATCACCCATACTGGAGATTGTGCCAGAATTTGTTTGCCACAGTCTCTGCCATCACGAGACAGTGCACCAACACTGTGAGTTTATATCCTGGAGGAAATGAGTCTCTCTAGGGGTACTCAAAGACTGCAGCTTCACAGACATGATGAACTGATCCCGGAAAATTTTACTTTGCTGCAATCAAATGATCACATCTCAAGGTCACTGAAGGCAGATAATAGCCCAATAACTGGCCTCAGCCCTTCAGCATAGCATGCTTTTAATGGGTTGATCCAAGTCCATATGGTCTTATTTTATTGTTCCTAGCTGCCTACTATATTGAATTTTGAGGTGAATTTTTGAAATGGATATGGCTTCCAAATTTATTCTACTCAGGACTTCAACTTTGCTGTTTGAAATTTTATCTTCATTTGAATTTTTTTCATGAGGAAAATACATGTCATGGGACACAATTTTATTAGCTTTGCCAGACAGCTCCCTTCCAGGACAGCAGGTACAGCAAGGAGTGTGTTTGTGGGGCTCTGTATTGAGTTTCCATCAGTTTTTAACTGAGTGGAGACTGACTTTGTCAAAATGCTGCCAGGTCTTATCCACCTAACGCATGCTTTGATTTGTACAGGTTTTATTAAATTCCTTGGGTCTCCACTTCCTGTGGTTTTTTGTGGTTTGTTGTTTCATTTTCGGGTTTTGGTTTGGTTTGTTTTCTTGTGCATTTTTTGGTTTAGTTTGGGTTTTTTTTGTTTGGTTTAGTTGCTTGTTTGTTTGTTTAATTTTTGTTTGCTTTAGTGGCTTTTGTAGTTTTGGTTTTGGTTTTCATGGTGGCATCATCCACCATCAACAGTTTCTCCCAGCAACTGTCTCCATGAAAACCTGCAAATTCCAAGTCAAGGAGATACTCATGGAAGACCTGTTGAGACCATTTTAGCTGACATTGCTTCATGACTTAAACTTCCTTTAGCTTTTGAAGTTTAGTATTGTGCATTGTTGCCCCACTCAGAATCTTTGTTGTCTTCTGTTCTTCTCAACCCAGAACTGGGAGTATTGCAAGAGCAGCTGATTTCTGCCTCCATGGGGAAGAGCCACACATATAATTGAGAGTGTTATACAAGGGATCCAGTTTCTGGTACTGTTCTTGCCATGATAGGGCTCATAGACTGATTGGCACCTCTGAAGACTTCTGTACTATGGATAATAATTATAAAACCACAAAGAACAGTTTTCCAGCATGTTCTCTGAAAAAGTGTTCCTTCAGAGCCTGTCAATGCATTTGCAGGGATTTCTTGGAAAAGTAAACACTGAAGGCATGTGAACATAGTAAAAGAACTTCAAGATTCAGATGAGTATTTGTAAGAAGCACGTTACAGTTTCTTTCAGTTTTACAAACAGGATTACATTAGTAATCTTCAAGTAATAGAAGGATAAACCATTTTTGGGAAAAGCCCCCAGTGTCAACAGGCTTTCTCTTGCTAGCAGGTGTGTGTGTCTGGGCCACCTCTCCCCAGTATAAAAACACAAGGAAAATCCCACTTTAGGTCCAGATTTGCTATGTTCCTGATAAATATGTGTTTACCACGCAGTTCTGGAATGCTCTCACATGCATGTTTAGATTCCTGCATGTCTAAGTTGAAACGGTGACATTAAAATGTTGTCCCCTGTACGTACGTATGTATATCACTTTGTCATTATCTGAATCTCCCCTTTCCAAGATGATCCCAGGACTGGGCTGCTACTCAGACCTAAGTTCCTCAGTTTTGGCCATAAGGTTGTGGGCATCCAAGGGATGGATTTTGTAGCTGGCGAGTCCTTCAGATTCTATTGTATTTCTGTGGAGTTTGGGGTTTTCTGCATCTCTCATGAGGCCCTGGCACAGTTCCTCATGTGATTTGTCCCGTGATTCCTGCTTTATTGGGAATAAAGATTTTCCAAACAATTTTGAGGAATTGGAGATACATAAATAGAAATATAGTTCACATTTCTGTAAGCACTGATGAGGTTGTAATTATTAGGCCTGCTGTGGCTGCTTGGCTGTAATTCCTACCTCTGCTCTTTCCCATTCACAACAGCTATACTTTTAAAGAACCATTTTGACTATTGGTCTGTACATTTAATATATAAATGAAAAACATAACTCAGGCTCAGGTAGGTAAAGTTTCGTAGAACTATCATCATAAGCAATGATAATAAATTCCTTCTCACTCCTTACTAATATACAGTTAATACAGCAGACAACTAAAAAGACAGGGGGTCTTGAAACTGCAAGAATCAAGGCTGTGTTAAGATCTAACTACATATATTTATATAGCTGTATCTCAGTCCTGAATATTATGAACATGCCATTTTAAAAATAATTTTTAAATTGATTTTTTACTTTAAACTGTTCTTTCAGAAGATGTCGCATTAACTGAAAATATGTTCTTTGGAAATTAAGATTCAATGCTGAGTGCTCCATTTTTATGTGGTTTATGTCAAGACTTTGGTACAGTAATACATTTAGTCTTTGAGGCCCTTACTCAGGTCTGTAAAATAGCATTAAAAAAGTGAGGTAAAAGTTAGTCCAGTTCTGGAATAGCTTTTAGCATATGCACCTGCTCTCTACACAGACACACACACAAAAAAATCTAAATTTTAATTAGTGATTTGGCATGGTCTGCTCTTCTTAACTAGCAGTGTCTTTTATTTCTTCATCTGACAGCCTCCTCACCCCCAGGGTATGATGGAAAATGACTCATTTTCATATAAGGTAGAGGAATTTAGTGAATATATGACCTACAGATTTTCCTAATTTTTATAATATAATGTACTTTGATGCATTTCAAAGATAATCTGACTGATGCTTTGCATATTCCTACTTAATTACAGTATATCTCAAGATGATTTACTACAGTCAGATAATTCTGAAATAGTCTTACTGTGGAGGGCATTCCTACCACAGGCAGCTATACAATTAGCCATAGAGTTCACAGGGGAAATTACATGTCTATGTGGAAGTGGGGAGGGCTGGCAAAGGAAGAGTTACAAACAAAAAGAGATATATGGCCTCATCTTCACTGGTGGGGTCTTTCTGACAGTTTCGGTGTATTTTGTCTAAATTCCAAATATTATTTAAACATGGTCCAGCATCTCAAAGTGACGGGTGATGAGCAGAGGAACATTGAAAAAATATTCTGAGGAAGTTTCCAAACTTCCTTCTTTTTCCATTTTTATATCATAATATTCTAATAAACTGTAGATCTATTTTTGGGGCCAGAAAAGTCTGCAATAGCATTTTGGCTCTTTATTTGACCATATGTGTTAATGTTCCAGTTACTCTCTCTACATAAAATTAGCCTGGAATGAAGTGATCAGCGCTTGAGAGTGTTTCAAAGCCATAGTAACAGATGCAGACTTTTAAGGCGAGATGAGGACTGTGAGATCATCCAGGCTGACCTCCTCTGTAGCACACGTTGTAGACAACTGGAAATAAATTACATTTCTTCAGCCTTTCAATAAGTGCTGTGGCAGAGTGGGCACATCAGCCCAAAGCAGGTGGAGGGTTTCCTTGTGCATGATGAGCTACCTCTGAGCCACCAAACAATCCCAGGGTCTCAGTGCCAAGCCATGCAGGTGTTTCCATTCACAAACATTTGAAGAAAATACCAAGATATTAAGTCATTTGGGAGGCTGAAAACTTTTCTGGAGTTTAGGACTCCCATGACTTAGATAATGGTCATATTTACTTCTTGTGATTTATTTTTGTTCTAGCTAGTGGAGTTGTGGAGACTGGATCACCATGAGCTATTTATTTTTGGAATATTTTATTCTCTCTAGGAATTTACTTATTTTCACCTCCCCAATCAAGCATTAGCCTGGCAAAAGAGATGTCTGTAAAATTTGCTGCACATCTGCAAATATCAAATGTCCATGAGCAGGCAAAAGACTCACTCCACTTACTCTTTTTTTTGTCAGATGGTTTCATTTAGAACCCAAAGGGTCAGGAGTCACAGCATGACCTCATCAAATTAGACTCAACTGAGAGAGGTGTTTAGCACAACAAAAAGGAAGTAATCTGAAGGACATTAAATGCAAATGAGACTGCCATGTGCAAACTTCAAAAACACCTGATCCAAATGAACAGTGTTGACGGGGGTCGAAGGGGTGAGAAAGAAGGTTTCATATTTTGGTTGGGTTTTTTTCAAGGACTATCAGCAATATTACATCCTGTAGAGCTGGCTGAAAAACTTATAGGTATATGAATATTTAAACTTTAAAATACCCACTTTTATTTTTGCCAGGTGAGAATAGGTCAGTGTTTACTGGCAGGAGTTTGGTTGGCTTGTAGATCAAACCTGGTAGCAACCTTTTCTCTTCTAATGGATTTGTTACTAAACAATTATTTTTAGTGTGTGCTCATTATTGCGTGAGTATCTGTTTCAGGAGGGAATAGAAATTAATTTTTAGTGGCTAACTGAGGAATTGTGAGGAAACTTAAGCTGTTGATGGTTCTTTCTTATAGAGAAGAAACAGCTTGTTAGAAGGTTTGCACATTTTCCCTTCAGGACATTAATCCATGCCCCCATTGGCTGAGATGTCTTTCAGCCATGAAGGCAATGGGGCAATGAAGGTCTTGTTATAATGGAACCAGGCTATTTCCAGATAATGTGAGTCAGATTGACTTCAGTGATAGATCTGCTTTCCAGATGTTGGATATAGTCAAGTGGAGCAGGGAGACAGAGATGCCAGCTAAGTATAAGGAGAACCCTGGAGTAAATAAGTCAGAAGTGCTGTGTTTGCAATGAGTAGTGTTGAGATTTTCAACACTGTGTGTGAGTCAGGGAAAAAGCTGATAAACAAGTATTTGTTGCTGACAGACACACGGATGTCTAAGTGTGTTGAAAATGAGCCAAAATAAGATCAAAATGGGATCAAAATAGGACTGAAAGCAGTAATTTGTTAGAGCTCGGGATCTGAATACATCCATAAGAGTTCAAAAGACTGGGACGTGGTCAAAATGGCTGGTGGAGAGGAAAGAAAACCAACTGTGCTTCCTCACAGAAGTCTAGGACAAGATAATACAGTGAACTCAAGAAGTAAAGAGTAATTCAAAGAAGCTTAGATACTACAGGAACTAGTATCAATCCCAAATATCTAATCCAAAGCCTGCAGAAGTCAGTGTAATCTCCATGCAAGTGTTAGGGCAGAAGGAGGGGTTTTCTTTCTTTCTGACTCTAATCTTGGTTTGTCTGCATCCTGACAGCCTTGAGATCAAAATTAGCTGCCTAACCAAGAAGCCAAGCTCTAGGTTGATCAGTGCTACGTATATCATAAAACAGTAGGAATTTGTATGGACAGTCTTTGAGATAGGGAAATATGGGGTGAGGGGTGAGATCTTAGTGAGCTGTTGCCAATCAGGCTGAGCAATGTCTGTCCATGGAGAAAGGAGAGGATTGTTTTATTTAGTGATAAGCAGATGGACAGATGGCATTATACAGGTCCATTTTTTCAGGAGTCTCTTCCCATCCTCAATGCTGCCCTTCACGGCTGGGATGGGTCCAACTGCAGTCTTCTTCTCCTTTGAGAAATGTGCAGAGCAAACCCTGCTAGAAGGGCAGGAGAGGGGAATTGTGTGTGTTCCTCCCATGGCCTGTGGAAGGTGCTGCTTTTATTTCCTTCAGCATGGAGAAGTTTTTCAAGACACAACTGAGCCTTCAGAGAGGGTGCAGCTCATGGGAACAAGACCAGCCCCATGATCAGGTGTCATTTTCTTAACCCGGCCAGTGGGTCTTATCTCAGAATCAGGCCAGCTGGCAGCAAGCTGAAGGCGATTGCTGGCGGTACAAGCAGTCAGGGGAGGTAGCAGGAGATCTGTACAGTTGAGCGTATACGCTCAGGGTGTGGGGGCTCACATCTGGCTGCAAGATGCTTTGAACAGTTTGTTGGACAAAGGCGCTTGGTCAAAAGAGGTCAGGGCAGGTTCAGTTGTACTGCCAAGGGTGAAAACTATAGTGAAAGTCAATAAAAGGCTCTCATGGCTTCTAGTTTACCCAAATAAGGAGAGAGAAGAATTGTTAACAAAGGGTTTTCACTTACCTTTCCAAGGTCATAGGAAGGTTAGCTCAGCTTCAAATTGCTGCATAAGCTTGCAAGGAAGAATGACAAAACGTGGATTAGGAAACGACATGGTCTTATTTTTAAAAGCTTGTTCTACTGAAATGATGGAAGATGGTGGTCACCAGGTGGTTTGCAGGGTGGGAGGAATATTCAAAATTTTGTAGCTTAAGCATTTTTCTACAGGTTTTGAAAAAGGGTGCAATGGCAAGAAAAGTTTTGATGTTACATCTGGTTGAACTTCAGTTACAAGAAAGATGTATGTTTTTAACACTGTTGGTGATTATCTATGGGGAAAAATGATCGGGAAAATTGGGAGCTCTATAGCTTGGCTGTTTTCTGGAAGCCCTGATTTAATTACAAAAGAAGTTATTTGGCATAATATGTGGCAGGTTGGTGGAATCCTATGACTGGGTTGTTGAAGATAGTCTGGTAGAGGTTTCTGGCATAGCTAGTTTTTAAGCTCCCCTTTATATATAAAGAAAACCATCATTGGCAATCATCTGGGCTTTGAAAAACAGACTAGGTCACTTTAGTCCTGCCTTTAGAGACAGGGAGCAGAGAGTGAATGAATTATTTTCACTGCTGAAGGAACTAATTTTACTTTTTACAAGTAGTGTTTTAAATGAACAAAACCCCCTCTGTGTATAAATTCCTGTTTCTATAACACAATTTTTCAATACTTCCAAAGATACCTGAAGGGCTATGATAAATTAATGGTAGCTGGATGTCCAAAACCAACAAATCATCTTCAGGCAGTTCAGTCATCAAGAAGTTAATGTCAATTTACAGTAAAAAATATCTTCCTTCATACAGAAATAGAAATTGGGGTGTGTGTGGGAGGGGGGTATCAGAAAAAGATTGTGCAGTCAGTTTATAAATCAAGAACTGCGAGTACGTCAAGTGTTCTTCAAATATTGCAGCATGGAAAAATATCAGGGAATCTCAATCATTTTTGCCTCTTCCAGCTCTGGTTATGCCAATTGTTGATACTGCATCCCCACCGGTTGTTAAAAATAATAATACAAACAGAGTATTCAAAGAAATTAACAAATATTTTATGGTATTTACAAGGTGCATTTTTTATGAGTTGATTTTTCTCCTCTTTAAGCAATGATTCATCTGTATCTAGTAAAGGCCTGGATGGGAAATGGTTTACTTGATGTAGAGTATAAATATTGGGTGGTCATAATAGGAAAGTATTAAAATGGTCTTAAAAGAAACCAAAGAAGCTTTTGTATAAACAGCTAGAATAAATATATGAAAATTTGGATTCTCTTAATAAAAATGTACTTCATATGTGTGCAATTAAGAAAATATCTATATTCACATGCATGTATGTGTGAGAATATATATATTTGTGCACTCACATAGTTGGGCTATACATGTATACACACATTTTATAGATTTATAACATCTGTTTATTATACTGATATATAGTTTTCAACGCTGTTGTGCTTTTTCAAACTGTTCAAAAACCAAAACTGCTTAATGCAAAATTCTAATCCTCCAGCTGGAGGTAAATGTCACCCTTCTAAAATAATGAGCTATAAATATAGCTGTTGTTTTTACTGTTTACTCCAGATAAATGATAGTTTTAACTAGTGCGTTATCCTGAGGACATGGAAGCTTTCCATACATATATACAAGATTTGATTATTCTTTAATGGGAATAACACCAAATTACACTAGTGTTAGAAAGACACTAAGCAGCCTGAAGCATGATACAATGGTTGAACTTCAAAGTTCAGTTCATTTGCAAAGACGTTCCTGGTTTCAACTGTCTTCTCTGTATAGGCATAGAGAGAAAGTGTATGTCCAGCTGGAAATATGAGATACATGGGGTTCTATGTTCAGCCTCCGAAAACACACCAGAAACTAAACAAAGAAATGCCTAAGATATAAAACATTGGCTCAGAATAAAAACAATAGTTGTTGAATTGCGTAACAATAACCTGAGATACTTTACCTCCTACATTCTTCCAGGGAACTCTTTCAGGTGACACTTTGTTTAATAATGCAAAATACTCCTATACATAACCTTTAGAAGTTGCCTCAAAGTCTTGAGCGATGTATTTTCATAATTGAAATTTATAGTAATATCAGCATTGGTAATTTATGTGTTTTAATTTAAAGCATCTGGTTTTAGTTTATGTAGTTCAAGGTTTTTTCAGCAGTTGCCCATGAGTAAGCATTTGATCTTGATACTTTATTTTGAGTCTCTATTTGTTGACCATCTTTCCAATGTGTGGGGTTTTCATTAAAAGTTTTATCATTTTGTGTCAAACCAAAGATCATTTTTTCGCAGCTGAAGAGAAATAGGTTTTAAATAACTAAGAAGGCTGTTCTGCATTTCAGTCATCTTGGACTATGAAAACAGTCCCGTTCATTTCACATTCGGTTCTGGTCATTCTCACCTTCAGGTTTTTTTGTAGCCTGATTCAGTACTGCTGTGCTGGAAGATACTGAGACATAAGAAAACACCACCATCACAGAGAAGCCCTCCTATTAATTTTCAAATAACAGGCAGGCTCAGTGCTTCCAGTTAAAAAGCAATGCTCTTTCTTTGTGAGACATATGGCCTTGAGCAGCATTCTTAGTTTCCCTTGTGGTTTGAGGATGACTCATGAATTTTGATGGTTTTCTTGAAGACCCAGTTGCTACAGTCCTGTAAATGCATTTGAATGGCTTTTTATTTTTAAGTAAAGGGAAGAGTTTTCTAGCTACTTGGCTGCAAAGAAGTGTCAAGAATGCAAAGCTCAAAGGCTCAAACACATGAAGACATTAATTAAGGAACTGAACATTTCTTTGTCTGAAAACCCCAAAAATGAGGAGGGACTTTCTGAATACATGGATCTGGCAGTACTGCAGACCTCTTGCAAAAGAAGTCACTAAGACGGTTTCCTAATAGCAATTCCTTGGTTTCAGACCAAAGTCATTTAGCTTGAATTACTCATAGCTGCTTTCATCTGCTGTTCTTGTCCTTGAGTTCTGTAACAACGGACTTTCCCACCACAAACCAGTAGCAATGGGCTTTCCCTTCACATGGATGGTGGCAGTGGCAATGAGAGAGCTGGGTGGAAAGCTAATTCAAACAGTGCATATTGTGCTTGGAGCCCCAAACACTCCTCTCTAGCAAAGAAAAGGAAATAGGGTGTGAGGTTTCCTGTTGCCCTGAAGCTGAGGATGCTCTCTCTACATGTCTGTGCCTCATTCTTCTTAAGAGGCTGGTTTTCTGTGACTATTTATGTGCAGGGTACTGAAACTAGCAGGTTCCTGCATCAGGAGTTCTTGAATATATGAAGTCTGCCTGATGTCTGTTCCTTGTCGGTAAAGAAGGAGGCACTGAAGACCAGAATGATGAGAGAGAAGGTGACTAGATACACTTATCATTTAAAATGCATCATCTTTTTTTGCTTTTTAATTAATTAATTACAAATTAGCTTCCAGATTTTCATAGGAAGAAGCTTTATAATGATCTAATCTTAACTCCTGTCTAACAGACCAAAGAACTGTGCCTTAATTCACCCCCCCCATAACTGATGGTGGATGTAAAGAAGAGATTCAGTCAGGAATATTATTCTATCAGGACTCATTTCTCTGCAAATTATGATACCATACAGCACATTTAACCAGGAATACAGTAGATTTCCAGAGCTGGAAAACTTCTAAGTCAATACTGAGAGATCTCTTCTCTACTTTCATTGACATGAAGCACATTAGTCTAATCATAACCTCGGACTCAAGTTTTGCTTATTGACCTTTCTGAAGTAAACCTCTGTGATTTCTGGTTATAAGAAGTCTTGGTTTCCTGCCCAGAAGTTGGCCGTGGTGGGAAAGAAACCTTACTGAAATCTTTATTTGTTTAGCATATTTACCAGTACCTAAGTGTAATAATAAATAATTTTTATCCCGTAAACACAACTCCTTAGGCGTCTGAAGCTCCAAATGGGAATGTCCTACTTCTCTGAAAGGACAAAATATGTCTCTTTAGAAAATAATTTGCCTTTGGGTATAAAAGCTGTAGGACTGTCGGAAGGTCTCAGACTGTAGCCTTGTGGTAAGCCAGTTTAATCAGAGTCATGGGCAATTTTATTTGAAGAAATTTAAATTAATCTCTCTAAAAAAAAATTATAAAAAGATTAACAAGTCCAAATCTTAATTAAATGCTATATTTTAAATTCTGTGAATAATATTGTTTAAGAAACATTTAATCATTGTATTTTCTTGTTTAGGATTAGCTGTTTAAAGACAAAAGACTCTAGGCTCCAATTAACTGCTGCCAAAAATTAATTTAAGTAGCCTAATTGACAACTTGCTTTAAGCTACATAAAATCTTGGCATAAAACTTATTGTCAAGGGAAAAATATTCCTAATTTATTACTTTATTATAAATGAAACTATTGACCAAAGTGCACTTGCTGTACTGCAGCTGTTATGTAAAACAACAATATGTAGATGACAACGATAATGAGTCCTTGTCCTTATGTGTAAATACAAGTCTCTCTAAAATTGCACTGGTTGTTAATTTGTTAATTTGTTCGGTGCCACCAGGCTAGAGAATAGCTGTGGAACAGGCAGGAGTCTTGTTTGCAGGTAGTGCTACCAGATCCCAGCCCCTTGCCTTGTGATGCCTCCTCCATCGTGCAATACTCCCGGTGGTGAGACTGGGCTCCTGATGGGCTTCAGACAAAGCCTGTGAGCCCGTCCTGCTCACCGTGAAAACTGAGCCAGGCTGCTTTCCACCTCTATGCAAAAGAGAAATGTAAACTGTTCCACATGTGGGAGCAGAATGTGATCGCTGTGGGGAGAAGGTAGCAAGGCTATTAAATGTAAAACCAGGGCTGAACAATCAAAATACTTGTCCGTGAGTGTGCGAGATACTCGGATATCTGTGAACAGGGAGAGAAAATTAAAAGCTGTAAGTACATACTGTAAAGCTCTTTAGTTTCTTGTTTATGGTCGCAACGGGCCAACTTTCAAAGCCACTTCTTGAAACGTTGCCCGTGGTTTTCCACCTGCAACTACTTAGACACAGAAGTCCTGTATTTTCTGCACTGGCACAGCTAATTTGCATCCCTGAATACCCGTCTGATTTACAGAGGCACTAGTGCCTGCATGGGGCACAGTTCCCTGGCTGGACCCCTGGGTGTGTGCCGAGCTGGAGAGGTAGCCCTTGCCCCATGCCCGCACTGTGGGGAGGTGCTGTACCTTCTGCCATTTGGTTTTTCCACTTGCTGTTCTTGCTGTCCATCCATCTTGGCTTGTTGCAACATGAGCCCATCTGCTTAATGCAATGTTAGACATTACACTGTGCATTTTTCCTTTAGGACTGCAAAAAAATGATTGCATCAGGGAGGTAGCTTACTGGCAGGCAGCTTTTCCAAGGAGCTTCTTTGAAGGCTAAAAAGGTTGCTTGGAAAATATAGTATCTTGGCTCAATTTTCATTGTCTAGGCACATTTCATTTCAGAAAATCACAAGCTACCAACACAACCATGTCATTGCGATTTTTCAAGCATTTTCTTTTTGTGCGTGTGTGTTTTATATCTCGGTGAAGTCACATCCCCCCCGGGCTATTGGAACAAAGCTCAGCTGAGAGCTGAACGTACGGAATGAGAGGAAATTACAAAGGAAAAGTTAATGTCTAAAACCATTAGGATGGGCACTTCTCCCACAGCCTCTGTGAACCCTGAAGCAGCAACCTAAGTTCACTCCGAGAGGCATGCTGGCCTGGGGAGATGTTCAAAGTCCAGTCTGGCTGAGAACCTGCGCAAGCAAAACCCTCCCAGCCAACAGCACCGCATCCAAAAACCCTAAGAGATGCTTCTGAAAAGCTCCCAGGGCACTGTGACCCTTCACACCCCTCCTCCACTGAACAAACTGTTTAAAAACTGAGATGTGCTGCAGAGATAACGAGCACTAAAGAATTTACAGCAGGTGCTATTTGAAGAGATTTCGAACAATGCAGAATTACCTGTGCCCATTTAAGTCCATTAATCTTCTCTTGTAAAAATAGCAATAAACGGTGATTTAGAAGCAGGGAGGAGCGAAGTTGGAAGCCCTGAGGTTAACAGACAGAAAGATCAGTGCTTGTGGTTAGTTTTCTTTCTGTGCAACAAGTGACTGAACTGCTGAAAAACATAACTGCAGGTACAGCTTAGAAAATGCAAATTACAACTGCTGTGGCTGGTATTATTTAGCAGATATATGACAGGGTTTCAACCAGGTTATGTTAGGTGCTGTATAAATACACACGTAATAGCTTCCAGTGCACTCAGAGTTTACAAACTGCAAAGCCTTCCATAACAGATAGCCAGGTTCCCACTGAACATGCAGGGAAGGCACCACAATAAAAAGGTGTGCTAAAACAGAGCAAAAATGTGAAGGTAAGCAACAACGGTTAATCACTCTAATTACTACCTGCTTTGCTATTATCTCAGTTATGGCTGCTGATGTGTCCACAGCATGGACCCTCAGACTCAGAACAAAGTCTTGTTATGATGGATAGGCTCTGGTTTTTGAGCTAAAAAAACCTCAGAGACCTGACCAGAGATGACCGGAGCCAAGGGGGATTCTTTTCCACTGGAACAAGCCCTGTGGCATCAGGAGCCCATCAAAAAAAGAGGTGATTTATGTGAATACAGCCATAGAATATTTTCTTCCCAAATGAAAACAAATGAGCTGGCAAAGTATTAATTTAAAATACTTGACTTGTTAATGAGAGGTATATATTATAAAAGTTGCTTCTGTAAGGCTTTTCTGCCTTTGCTCTGCAGGTGGCTGTGTCTGCCCTGGGCTGGTATGTGGGTACCTCCCCCGGAGGCTCTGGGACCAGCCCTGCACCGAGCAGAGGTGATGCACTTGCTGCCTTCTGGCTGGTAGCTCTCTTGGAAGCAAAGATGGTGGTGACTCTAGTATGGCTACCGAAATGTTAGGAAATATTCCTACTCTTCAACAATTTAACATTCATTAATAATGCCCTGGTCTTTATTCTGCATTAAAAAACCACAATCTTCTGAATTTGTTTTTGAAACTGTTTTGGTGTTGGTTTTCATATGAAGAAGGGCTTTCTCAGTTTCACTAAACCAGTTTGGATTAAAACCGTTGTTTCATCATTCATTTAAAACCTCACAGAAATAGCTGACCCCTTTAAACTAAACAAGCTCAAAATAATTATGACCATGCTTTTTCTTTCATTAAAAAAAAAGGCAGTATATTTCTGGGTTTGATTACATTTTTGTAGAAAATTATTGTAACTTTTTTTTGAACAAGGCAGTCATTTCAACAATAAGTGATGAAAATGCATAAAAACCTGAGGAAGGAAGGAACTAGCATTATTTAACATAGTTTGTAAGATAATAAATACAATTCGTAATGCGAAGCGGCTGACTAAATACCTACCGGTTTAGTCAACTGAAACTTTGGCTAGTGGAAATATTTCCTTTACAAATTACCCTCCTTTCTTCCTGCCTCTCCTCTCCCTATGTGCTGAGTATCCTTTATTTCTGGACACCGGGCAACACAATGGAAAGAAAGCGAGACCTGAGCATCCAGGCAGAAAAGCAGGCCGTGGATCCGAGCCGGGAGGCAGCCGGGATTCCCGCGCCGCACAATGCCGGGGCGTCAGCGCCGCGCTGCGCCGGGTAATGAACCCCAAGTGGCCGCCTTTCAGTTCTCAAGAGCTGAAACCGGCTGGATACTGGACACTGCTGCTCCCAGCTCTAGACTTCCAAGTGACTCTTTCACCCAACAATAATGCTGAGAAAGGCACAAAGGCTGCTGCTTCTGCCCGGCGCTTTTGGATGCAAACTGGGCAAATATGTTAGGGTCAGCAGGACCACGATGCTCTTTGTTGGCAACTTAAATACAGTCAAGGGGCAGGGGCCAGCAAGGAGAGTAAACTTTAACAAATTGCATTTTTGGAAAGTGCAGGGGACAGTGATTTTATTTATTTATTTTTAAAATCATCCCTCAAATCCACAATCTGGATAAGGTTTGCAACAAAGCAAACAGCAATTCGGGAAGTGGAGAGGCCTCTATCTGTACAGTGCAGGTTATTTTGCAAGTTTGCTTCTGACCTACCTGTAAAGAATTCCTCTCTCCCATTTCCTGATAAGGAACTTGCCCTCCAAATTCCCCACGCAGCTCAGCGAGCTGGGGGATGACGACGTGGCACTCCCCCAGTTTCCTACACTTAAGCTTTCATCTGTGAAAAATCCTTTTTATTAAAGGCAAACTGCGGTATAATTGAGCTAAATCTCCAGCCTCTGTTGGAGGTAGCAATGCCACGCACAGTTCATTGCAGTGCCTGCTGTCCGAGGGATTTTTATGAGATCATATTTCACCAGGAAATAAATTTCCTCCTCCGGTCTGATGCAATCAGTTTACCAAGTGGTAAATAGCTATGGATATCTCATGTGCTGTTTTGCAAAGTGTTTGCGGATATTCAAGGATGAAAGTTGCCAAAGATAAGATCTTAATCACTGAAATCTGGAGAAAATGGCCCCATAAGGATGTCGGCAGGTTCCCTGGAGGAAGCCCAGGCACCCCCTTGCAGACACTCAGCACTAGCACGACCCACAGGAAGCTATTTATCAAATAGCCCATCCCAGCACAGCCCTGTTCCGATGACAGCTCCCAAGTGATTGTCTTCTCTCTGCTTGCAAGTCCCAAAGCACTGACTTGCATTTACTCATCTCTAGATTGCAGCCATGGAATCTGGCGTAAAATCGTTTGGGGTAAGTACATCCATTTCATGTCTCTTTGGGAAGATACTATCTTCTTTTGCTTCCCTCAATATATATTGGTCCCTTCCAGCCCAAACCACTCTGTGATTCTATGATACTCTCCTCCCTCTAATCACACAACTTTTCACAGTAAACAATAGATGGGCACTGACTTGTGCTGTCAAAATCAGTGAACTGAGCTTTCAGGGAGCTGTTTTTGGAAAGATGTTTAGGTAACGTGCTCTAGGGGTGGCCCAGGCTGTCCATAGGCACTCACTGCTCCTGGAAGAGGCACTGCATGCCCTTATAGAGGAGTTAGCTCTGCTTAGATAGCAGGCATGACAGCTGCTGTTATTAGCACCATAAAAATCTGAAAATTGTCCATGACCAGCATGCAATGCAACAAGTGAGGCCGTTGTGGCACGCTCAGTCCTGAAGCCAAACTGAAGAAATTCAAAGAAATGTGAAGTCATGCTGGTTTCCATAAAAGATTTCCTTAAAAACTGCTAATTTTCCCCAGACAAGAAGGCAGAGACAGCTGGATTGCCAGCAAGATTGCTCACTTCTGGCAGCTCCTTCTTAAATAAATCCTGTGGATCTGCACTCTGAGAGAAGCAGGAAGCTCTAAACTTCAAAACGAAATTGGAAACTTGTTCTTGCTAAATTTGGATGTATCACTCCCAAAATAAGACAGAAGACCTCCTAGAAATTCTAAGATGTGGTCCAGAAACTGAAGAAATTCTGCCAAGACTGTGGACATCAGCTCCTGCACTACTGCAGTGGCTGGTGGAGAATCCTCCTCCCATCCGGAGAGGGGAGAGCAGCTCTCGGTGCTGCATGAACCTCTCTTGGGAACAGGCAATTTCCATGCACTTGGATTCAGAAAAGACATTTCACTGCCAGTTCCTGAAAGCAAAATGGGAGGTGTCAAACATGTAACCCTCATCATCACACCCCATCTAGGCTCATCACATAGACCAAGGTTCTGGTTTGGTTTTTTTTAAGCCTCTCTTTCTGATAATCAATCCTTCTCGCACTTCTCAGTGTCTTTTCAGTAAAAAGGCTGATGTAAAAATCACCTCCGTGGGATTTATGCTTCCGTTTTTCTATAGGCACTCACTATTTAGTGCTTCCTTAATGGGAGATTGTGAAATATCTAAACCAAGGCCAGATCTGGCAAGATAGAGAACACAGGCATTGCCATTAAGATCTGTGGTAATTGCACGTTAACGCACGGATCGTGAACCAAACTGTGGGGAGCAGAGAGCAACCCAGGACTGGGTTCAAAAGGTGATGAAATAGGAAGGTATCTCAAGTGCTATGATATGACATCCAAAGTATTTACCCAGGGCAGAGCAACCTGATGAATTCACTTGAAAGTGAATCTCCTTGGAAGCTTTCCTTCATCCTAGAGAAAGTATGAGGGATCAGTAAAGGAGATCTTCAGAGATACTGTGATACTCAGCTCAAACAGTCCTTTTAGAGCACAGGAAAGAAAAAGGGTGATGGGCTAAGGGTCAGAAAATAATATTCTCTCCAATGTACACACATATTCATATAGATTTACCTGCAATGCAATTGGAAAAACAGGGGGTTATAAATAGAAATAAATTAATTTTGAGGGATTTTTTAGTCATTTTCAGGGTATATATCTGAATTTGCTTTAAAATGTTGCTTTTCCAAGGTGCCTACGCTGCAGCAATGATCTAATGCTTCCTTCAGACATTACTCCTGTGTTGATCTGATATATGATTTGCATGTCTTTTGGGATCTTCTCAATAGAAATGTTATATCTTCTATTATTGCCCCCATTCCTCATTCTGCAAAGGATGACTTTGTATGATTTTTGGGTAAGAGGAATCTTGAGCTGGACCGGGCTTTTGGCTTTGTTGGTTTTCTTTAATTTCTTCTGACTTACCTTCACCAAAACACCCCAAAATATGCTAATACACAATGCAGTGCCAGCAGAGCTCTGTATTACATCATTTCTTTACAAATCATGAGAAAGCGGTCACAATGCTTTACTCTGTGGTGTAAGGAACGTGGTGATAGCAGCAGCTTTCATTCCTGGAGCTTCACACCACATCTTTTCTGCAGCCAGCACTCAGGTTGCTTTCTGGCCTGGACTGGGAGAAAGCCCCAGTACAACTCATTGATCAGGAACAAACTACTCTCATTTCTTTTCCAGGCTGGAGAACCTCAGCAGCACACAGTCTTTGTAGGACTCTGCCATACCATAGACCAAGCAGCCAGCATAAAGCCAGTGAGGTTTTTGCTTCAGTGGACAGACTCAGCACTTAGAGAAAAATGATTGTAAAGCAATGCTCTCTGTGTATGTTGATCCCACTGAAAAGCCTTCTCTGCTAATCTCAATAGCCCTAATTTCTTTAGACATTCCAGGAGGATTTTGCGTCTCAGTCTAGACACACTTCATCCCTCTGTTTTGAGAGAGAAAGCCTTTTGAAACTGCCAGAGCTCCTTTGTTTTCCTGCTCTGAAGGGCTTTGGTGGCTGCGAACAAAACAGGATAGGCTAGGATGAAGATGAAGTCTTCAAAGCTCCCTGTTTTCCTATATGTTTTCAGGGTACAAGCTGTGTATCTGGAGTCCCTCGTCTCTTTCTGTTTCCTATTTCTTAAAGTTCCCCGTTAAAGTCACTAAAAGCATGTGATCTGGAGTTCTTATTCTGCCTCGGCCCCTCTGACGTACGGAGAAAGTCCCCTCATCTTTTAGTTTCCTACAAATATTCTTTTTATTGTGCAAATTAGTCATGTAATGTCTATACAGTGTTTAAAGCATTAGCCAGAGTCAAGACTAAAAAGGCATAATCACCTCTGTTTCCGTTTGCCTGTATGAACTCTTCTATTCAAGAATCAATCTTGTGGGATATAAATACCTTCTGCTGGGATTTCTGAGTATTTCTGACGTCAAACAGAATGAGACCTGATTATAATTATTTTTTTTTGGTCACACAAGTACTCACATATGGAAGACAAACAGTACTTTTAAAGGCAGAGTTGAATAAGCTATTGCCTAGACCTGGTGAGAAGTGACAGCCTCTGGGGCTGGTCCCATCATTGTGCTGGGGGTCATTTTGCAGTAAGTAAGTCAGCAGCATATTAGATGCAACAGCAATGCAATGTACTTTATTATTTTCTTACCTCTTTCTTACAGTCCTCCTGAAAAATGTCACAAAGTGTTACTCATCACATCTGCATGAAGTTATGAAAAAAGTAAGCCTTGTTAACCTGCTGTTTGAAAACCAGAACACTTTTATCAGTTCATATAATTGCTAACCCCTTATTCACTGTTCAACACTGAAGGGTTCTTTGGCTCCTAAGATCCCACTAATTGCTGACAGATTTGATTTCTCTGTGACAGCAGGAGTCCTGTTTCTGGCCTTTACATCAAGTAATTGCTTTATTTTTCTCCCTCTGCTCTGAAAAACGGAATTCCCTTCTCCCCTGCTTGAACCTCTGTAATGACTTCTTTCTATGTTATTAAATCCTTGCCATTTAAATCACATTTAGAGATGTTTTGAATAACTGATTCCAATTACTAAGGCTCTTACTAAGGAGCAGCTGAAAACGCAAGTCATTACTTGCCCATAGACAAGCAGCTACACCTTGCAGCAAAGTCTCTGGTGGACTGTATTTTCTTTCTACTCAGTAAGGTGCAATTTATACTCACAGGAGGCGGGTGTTCAACAAATATACAGCTGCTGGAGTTCTCATAACTTGTCGCTTGTGCAAAATAGAGATCTGATTTGCTATTTATTTTATAAATAGCACTATTCCTTAAAGAAATCATCCGGTCCTTCCTGTAGTGGCTAAGGAAGCTTGCTTGGAACAACAGTGGAGATGAGCAGTTGACCGGCGAATGACCCACGTAAGGTTACTATCCTGAGATCTAATAAAAAAGCATGGCAGGGTAAAAGGAAACATGACTACAGGTCGTACATTCCTTCCGTGAAGTATGATCAACTTCTGTTGTTTTTAACATTGTTTTTGATACCGGTCACGATTCCTTGAATGTACCGAGAACTTCCCAGCAATAACAGTTTAGTTCAATTATTAATCTTACTTGTAATCATTAGCATCTTTGTAGGAAAAAAAAAAATGTGCCAGGAGATGATTATTTGACAAATTACTGCAGGGGCTCAGCATAATAGCTCTCTGATATGATCAGCATTGAGCCGTTATAAAAAAATACAAATAAAAAATGAAACAACCTCCAAACTGTTTATGAAAAACACTACCCTGTCATGAAAGAGGGCTGACGTTTAAATCACTAGCACGCAGTTGTCTTCACACGTGCAGGCTCAGCTCCTTTTCATACACAGTTACTACTGTGGCACATGTAAACAGGTAATAAATGAAGATGATTCGCAATAACCAAGGAAGTCGCAGTTGTCTCTAATTCATGGGTTTATTAGGAATGTGAGTGCTGCAAACTGAAGTCTGGCTGAATCTGTACTGGAAGCTGCTGCTTAATATACTGGGAGCCTGTGTGGAGCTCCCACCTTCTGGTGCAGGCAGAACTTGTGCCTTGGAATCCGTACAAGAAATAAATAATCCCTTCTGTATTTGGATTTTAACTTTCTGGTACTTCCTTCAGTCTAGCCCTGATAATTAGCCCTGCTAATATACACAAAGGCCCTGGTTTGCTTTTGACCAACAGGGTAAAACTACTACCAAGTGGAATAAAAGGTATGCTGATAAAAGCACAGCCTGACCACTAAACTTGCATCAGTGGTCAGGACTTTTGCCAGCATGGCTAAGCCATAATAATGATCTCTCCTTTTTCCAGCCCTGACAACACAGAAACCAGCACAGGTCCTTAGTTTGTAGATCCTAAGGCTGCATATGGTCTGTGCAACAAAATTCACCCCTCAATATGCAATGATTGTTTTCATGCAGCACGATTTTGATTAATAAGTGGGTACATTTGTGCCTTAATATTTTTATTGTACATGTTATGGAAAGTTATTTGGTGTAGTGTAAGGTGTTCCTGTATTTTGGTTGCAAGTATACTGTGCTTCTTCCGAAGTGTGAGCAGCCTGTGTATCTGTACATCTCCTTATAGGCATTGCTCTATTTTCCTGTATGGATAGATAACTATTCTCTAAGGTCCAGCCTTTACTGAAATAAATGAGCATTTTCCCATTGAATTCCATAGGAAAAGATATGGATCCAGAACCCAACTGCCCATTCTAATATTGCCTCAAAAATACCACTTCATACATATAATGTTATAGTTAATGAGCAAAGTGAAGTAGGTGGGTTTATGTGGTATTCAGAGATAAGCTTCCTAAATGTGTAAATTAAAATAAAAATAAAATTTTGATGAGCATAAGGGAGCTGCTTTCTGTTCTTTTGTGGGGATGTTACTCACAATTTTTTCACTTCCTATGCAAAAAAATAAAAGAATATTGAAAACACCTACTGTTGTTTTAAAAATCAGCCCATTATCAAGAAAAGTAATAGTTGTGGTGCTGATTTTGTTACTGTGAGCACAGACCAATACACCTTGCAGAGTGTAGGTGGTCAGTTGTCTGGAAGGCCTCAGGCACAGGCTGACAAAGGGACTCACCTGCACCTACCAAGCACAGGCTCAGAAGGAAAGGCTGGCTCAGTGCTGAACATCCTGCTTCTCAAGTGTTTTAATTAACCCCATTACTGGTTTTAATTAGAGATGTTTAAGTGAATAAACTCTCAAGTTTTGGTCTGCTCTTTCTAACATGGCATCTGCAGAGGTCTTGCTCATCTCCTGTAGAAGTCACGAGTCAGCATTTCCAGAGGACTGTTCACGCATTTTCTGCGTACGTGGGAAAAAGCAAAAGGATAAAATCTTCCCACCCAGACCCTGCAATGCCCTCGCAGTCATCAGACTGGAAACCAGTGCTAGAGCTGGGCAGCAGCAGCGTCACACTGGTGCAAGGGGTGCCCAGGGTCCCCAGTACACCAGTGTGGAGCGCTGCCAGCTCAGCACTGGAACGAGTTATGTAGCTGTACCTCAGAGTACCTGAAATTAGGCCCATAAGGGCAGGCTTTCTAAAATGTTTTAGAAAAGAGCAGCAACATTATCAAAAGAGCCAGGATGTCAAACTTGACTTTTGAAAATCTCCCCAGGAATCCCATCTATCTGCCTTTTTAGTCACTTTGAAGGTTGGTGATTAAATCCATACTTACAGTGTGATTCTCCCACACATGGGGAGCAATGGGAGCTTTGTCATCACCACTAATGGGGACAGGATTGTGAGGAATGAAATATGCAAGGAGTATGTGAGGGGAAAAAAAAATAGGCTTGAAAATCATCAAATGAAAAGAGCCAGCGGAGTTTTTAATTTTTGTTCATGCTTCAATTACTGAAAATGATAGAAGCGCTTTGCCATTTTCAAAATGGTTAAGTTTGAGGTTGTTTGTTTGTTTCTTTTGGGAACGACTTACAATAACCAAGAGATATAAATCAACCCATGGTTTTGCTTTTCTTTTCTTCTGCAGCCGCAGCTTAAACAACCAAACAGCAGGGCAGCTCCTCAGCAGCCCGAATCCACAGGGAGCCTCTGGAGAGGCTGGTGCGGGGCAGGCAGCGCGGCTCAGCCCACCGCGCACGCTGGCGCTGGCAGGAGGGCCTGCTGGCTTCAGTGTGATGGAGTGGGCTCCCAACAGGGCTGGATGCCCTCCTGCTTATGGGGCTCGCAGAGCCTCCCAAGGAGGCTAAGTCCTCTATGCTATATTCTTGGGACCTTTCCCTCCTGGGTTTAAAAAGGAGCAGTGCTGAAAATTGAAAGATAACCCAGATTTTGTGATTGTAAATAGATTTTTATATAAATAGATTTTTGTGGAAATAGATTTTTCTAAATGTATTTATATGTATACATAGTTATTATAAATATCTAATGGTGGATGTCAAGAGGATGTGGCAAGACTCTTTTCAGTTGTGCCCAGTGACAGAACGAGGGGCAACAGGCACAGACTGGAACCCAGGAGGTTCCATCTGTACATGAGGAAAAACTTATCTAGTAAGTGTGACAGAGCCTGGACCAGGCTGCCCAGAGAGGCTGTGGAGTCTCCTTCTCTGGAGACTTTCAAAACCTGCCTGGACACAACCTGCTCTGGGGGACCCCGCTTTAGCAGGGGGGTTGGACGAGGTGGACTTTGCTCCAACCACCAGACAGAGAGCACCAACAAGCCATTGGGTGGTGAAAATCCACATCATTCTCTGAAGGCCATTGAAGAGGGCCAAAGCCATGGGACCTGTCGTTGGACTCTTCATCAATCCCTTTTTTTACAAAATCTTCCTTTTATCAACAAAACAAGTCCACTGGTCTTGTTAATGTGTGATAAGTGAAACCACGTCTTGCAGAGCCCTGTGCTCTATATGCCATTGTGGTGGAAAAAGCAGCAGGAGGAAGCCAAGGCAGGACCAGCTCATGGCTTTCCAGGCAGCTGAGCTTGTGAAGGTGGATTCTGCTGTCGTGTTTGCAGCAGATTGGCCTGCCTGCTTTCTCCCTCAGTGTTTCAGTTTTCTGCTTGAAAAATGCAAATAGTAGCTCTTCAGTGTCTCACAGGCATACTGTGAGGATAAATGTATTAAAGATGTGAGTAGTCAAGAGTCCACATCAGGGCAAAAAATCTTAGGGAAGATAAATACGCCTGTAGACACCAAATTGTCTCTTTCTTTGATGATCTAATGCTTTTATGGTCAATAAAGAAACCTTAGAGTTTTACAAAGGCTGTCTGGCAGTTCTAATATTAGCATCCTCACCACAGCTACTGCTCCTTGGCAATGCCTCTTTGTATCTCTGTGTGATACTGATGTTGTTGGTACCATTTTCATGTACAACAATCCTGTTTTGTGCCTGATAGTGAATTAGTTTGCAAAAATGAAGCAAAACACAGTTCAATCATTTGAGAATATGAGGAGAAGATGACGATGACACCATTTCTGTGTTGTATGAAGAGATGTGGAAGCTGTTTCTTCATAAAGAGTGATTGAAGGACAGAATAACTTGTTAAAGGAGTAAATATCATTTAGTAGAAACACCAGTGGATATTTGTATTTCCCTTGGCTTCAGTATAACCAAGATAGAGTCTCCTGTGAGAAATATAAGAGAAAACCATTGCTGGATGAGACTGAGCTGCATGGTCCCTGTGCTGGGGAGCCACTTCCTCCCCACTGCACATGGGAATGGGAGCGCAGCCTCACTGGGTGAGGTGTTAGGTACTCTTAGCATGGCCATATGCATCTATACTGGACTGTGACTGGTCGGGTAATCACCTGCACCAAGGACAAAGTTAAGCTTCACTGTTCTCCTTTCTTGCTTCTGGAGGCTTACCCATGCAATCGCAGCTGCCTCAGAGGAGGGTTTGTGTGGTTTTTTTTCTCCTTCCCTGGAACATTTGACTAAATCACATTTGCAGATATTTCAAATTTTTCATTCACGTGACACCTGAGCTTTATTTACTTTTGAAATAAGTCATCTCATTAACAGAATTCATTATCCATTATTACTGTCATGTCATTCTCCTAATAAAAGGACTGACTGTAGAAGCATTCAGTGGCTTAGCTGGTAGCATAGTGAGCTATTATGCTGCAAACCTGCATTCATGCTGTACATTGGTATGCCAAGGCTGGCAGAGACTAGGAGCATCAATGAGGTAATAGTCTTAATCTCTGAGGGGAGGATTATATTGTGCTGCACTGCAAATACCTCCTACCGTTAGCAGGATAATACTTCAGATGGAGCTCTAAATTGTTCAACAAATAAGGACAGGTGCTGGGAAGAGGGTGAAAAAAAACCCTGCAATGTCCCACCATTATCTCCAGATAAGAGGTGGAAAACCTGTTGTTCTCACTGTTAAACTACTATCAAGCTTTCTCCAGTTAACTTGCTAGAGTGGCATGGCTGGCCACTTAAAAGTGCATTGATAGTAGTTGGGTCTCTTATTCCCAGAAATGTTGTTTGCTTTTGTTGACTGAACAAATGCTGGTTGTAGATATGTTTGGAATGAAGTGATTATGGACAGGGTGCCTCAGCCACACTGTCCCACCTCCCTTTGTGAGCTCTCTACTCCACAGAGTGCTGTGGCATGTCTGACCCTAGCTAGACTTTGCTTTTCACTGTTTTCCTGCTTGGAAGAGCAGTTAGTGTTCATTACTGTCTGAAGTTCCTAACTGCTCCTTTTCATATTTTATGGACCTGATACTCTAGGTTCATCTTGCCTGGCTGGGGAGGACACAAGCCACCCAGTGGAAGCAGATGCATGAATCTTCTTTTTGTGCTTTGCTTCCTATCATGCAGCAGGTCCTGGCATGAGAAATCTCATTTACTAGGTAAAAAGAAAAAAGTTGGTCCACTTCCCACATCTTTTGCCATAGGATGTCAATGAATTTCACAAAGCTTGGCAGATTGTATTACTCCCATTTTACAGAGGATAGATAAGAGATAGGCATTAAAAAGTATTTAAGCAGTGCTTGTGCTGGGATAAACCTCGTCCAGTGGCCCCTGGAAGATGTTGCTCTACTACAAGATAGCCAAAGACAAGAGAAGTCATTTAGTGTCGGTGTACAGACCACCAGTTCAGGCTAAAACATGATCAGAGATTTACTCTTAAACACACATTGAATGTTACGGGCACTGGTGATTTACCATGGCCCCAGCACTTGTCCCTGCTATTATCTTGCCATGCTTCCCACTGCTACAGTTTGCACTTCATCCAAAGCCACATCCAACCACACAACAATCAGTGGCGGGTTTTGAGTAGGAAGCAATGTTCTCAGCCTCACAACGTATTACTGGAGTCTAGCTCAGGAGCTTTGTCTTGAACCAACTCATCATTAATGTATATTTAACTGACTTCTCAAGGAACAGAACTAGATTCCCCATGCATGCCCAACTCTAACTAAAAGGATCCAGACTACATGCATGCAATGAACACCTTTCTGTCCACGTGAAGCACCTTCTTTTGATTAAAAATGCCCAAAGAAATATTTCTAGGTCCCTGGATCAACAACATCTAAAAGGCTTTGCCCGTGGAAAAAAATCCAATGCCAGTGCAACCCTGTTTTGGGATTACAGCAAAAGCTGAAATATTGAACTTGCCCATCTGATTGAAATTCCCCTTAAAATTTAACCTAAGCTCAAACTTGTTCAGTCCTGAGAAATGGGAAGAGAGACCTCTTTTGGGCAAACTCTTAGCAACATGTGATTTAAAAAAAAATATTCAGATTGTGGGTCTGACTCCACTCCTAGTCACGCAGTTGGAGGAATTAAGTAACTCCCCCGATACAAGTGGTCTTTCCTATGCGTTGAACCATTATAGGCTAGCAGGGACTCAAGCACACAAAGTAGCTGAGGATATAAATAAACAGATTTGTTTGCCAGAAACACTGGAACAAATACAAATCTTGATGCATTGGTTTAATTTTTGACTTCTGTGTCATTCCTTCTTCTTTGGGAGGTGTGGGTACAGAGGAACAGTCATCACTCTTCCTTGAGGAAGGGTTGATCTGATGCTCACTGCAAAGCAGCTTCATCAGATGGGGACAATCTTTTTGTCAGGACCTGTTGTGACAGGAAAAGGGGTAGTGGTTTTAGACTAAAAGAGAGTAGATTTAAATTAGATATAAGGAAAAAACTCTCTAAAAGGAGGGTGGTGAAACACATGCCCAGGTTGCCCAGAGAGGGGGTAGAAGCCCCATCCCTGGAAACATCCCAGGTCAGGTTGGCCAGGACTCTGAGCAATCTGCTCTAGTTGCAGATGTCCCTGCTGAGTGCAGAGGGGTTGGACCAGCTGACCTTTAACTGTTACTTCCAACCCAGCCCAGTCCATGATTCTATGATTCATCATTTCCATGCCCACATCTTCCTTTCCATAAATTAATAACTTATTTTCTCTCACTTTTTGCCTCTTCCCCACAGAAATGCCTGGTTTCATTTGTTAGAAAGTTAAATGATTCTCATAGTAATTACAGACTAGGAAAAACAAATCAATTCCTTTTTAAACCCTTGGTCTGAAGATTTGCTTTAGTACCTACTCACCTAGTCACAACTGCTTGTCACTATACAACTCAAACCCAAGTGTTTTCTTCAGGAATTTCATGTTGAAATTGTGCAATTTTGTGTCTGAGCACATCCACTCCAGCACATGAACTCTGACTCCACAATTTACAGAGGAACTGGGGACTTTTTTGAAGCAAAGGGGAACTTTCCTGAGTCAGGACTGCAGGGTCTGGCCCTAGACCCAATTTGCATTTACACCAGATTAGCCACTACTGAGGGCAGTGTAAAGGAGCTTTATGGTGACTGTAAATTTAAAGGCACCTTAGCAGAAATGAGGGTGCATTTTCCAAAACTCTAAGCAGAACGACTTGTCCCAGGTTACCCTGAAGCCAGCTGAGAGCAGGTCAGAGAAAAGCATGAGCCAGTTAAAGATGCATTAGGACATAAAAACTGATAGAGAAAAACAAATACATGCTGCTTTACCAACACTACAACAACCTACCCAGTGCATCCCTGTCCTTCAGTTGGTTTTCGGCAGTCTTTGAAATACTTTCTATCTTTCTGCCACTCTGATTTAAGACACAGCGTTACTTAAAACCCCCTAACAGTCAACTAAATGTCAAAAGATGAAAAAAAATTTCCATCAGTCTCTGCTTTTTATAAAAATATATCAATTTAATAACTTGGTTTAAGGAAAAACAGAATGATCATGTTAAAACACTGCCAAATTTATAAACTTTGACAGTCCCACATACTGAGATGAACAGGCAAATCTCTTTAATAAGAAATAAAATACATTTTCTCCCTGCACTCACTGAAATAAAAAGACAGACACATCTGTCCCAAATTTCTTTTAAGGAACAGAATGGCTGCTAGTAACTAGAAAATAGTGCCTTTCTGATGGCTTACCTCAAGATAAATTTACAGCTTCACTGTAACAGTATCAAAATTCAAAATGTAATCAGTTCAAGTAGAATGAGATCAAACATTTCTGTCCACATTAACTCTTTGATGTCACGATTCAATATCTCACAATGAAAGATGTGTATGTAAAATGCAGGAAAGTTTATGCGAGTTCTTGCTGTTCTCAAAGTCAAAAAATCTGCAGGGTCTGTTACGTGGGGTTTGTACAGTCCCATAGAAATGTGTGGTGAGCACTGGAGAAGGTTACCCTACCACAGGACCTCCAGATTTCCATGATTTTTGAGAGATGCCATTCTTACAGTTGGCAAGACCTCACAACCTCATTGTCCAGTAGCTGCTTAGAGACCTAAAGCAGCAGAGATAAAAACCATCCCAGGCATACTTTACTGCAAGATATTTGTGTAGCTAGACTACAAAGCCATTTCAAAGGTATTTCAGGAAAACAATGATTCCTCTGTCATCTGACCTCAGGGGAGGGTGGGAGGGTGGTCCACTCTCTGCCCAAAACAGCACAGAAGATTAAAATCAATAATTGCAGTTATACAAAAGAAAACTGGCCCATTTTTCAAGACAGAGAACAATCGTCCTTCTCTATCACAACAGGTAGAGTTATTATGCAGACCCTCCCTGCATCTCCAGAACAAGGGATTTATGCAATGTCCTAAATCAAATGGAAACCCCTTCTTTATGAACTTCTGCTTTCCTGCCAGACCAGACATTTCTTCTTGATCTGAAGCCTTTGTTGCTCTGTTTCCTTGTGCTTCTCAGATGGTACCAAGAAAAAACAGCAAGGAATTTCCTTATTTAGGAAGCTAGATGTGGATCATGCAAGCCAAACAGGCATATAAGCAATTGTTTAGTTTACAGTGCCATTCCCTCTTTGGGGAAAGAATGTAGACGAGCCTCAGATGTTGGAGACCTGAGTGCTAAGAACCTGAACTTTAAGAAAAGTTTTAAAAACAGAAGGCAGCAAAGGTGTGCCAATGCCTAGCTCCATGGTGAACCTTCCTAATGAGAACAAACCTGGGGTTTACCAGGGGTAAATAAGGGTCAGTTAAAGGGGCTACAGCTCACCATTCACCCTGCCCGATGAGGTCCTTGTCTGTGGGTTGATAGGACCCAGCTGCAGCTGCCCAGCAAGGCTGGGCTGCATATACCCTGGCACACATTCAGCTTGTGCTGGCCAAAGAGTGCTTTTCTGGTCTAGCCTGAAACAGTTCTACAAACAAGGCAAGCTGTATGAGCAAAAATCACTTGATGCCAGTATAAGCTGTGTTTCCCTGAAAGCTTTTGCCAGTGTGAAGTGTTCTTAAAAACTGTAAAAATAAAACCCAGAAAGTGTCACACCCTTGGCTGGCATTGGCATGTGTGCAGACGTTTTAAAGATATAGTTGGCCCAGGTTTGCTTTTGCTGGATAAGACTGTACCAATGTAATTGAAGAATGTTGTGTTAATAATAAATGTCATGTTTATTAACATACTTAACAACATTAATAAACGGGAAGCTGTCAAACTGGTGTTACCCTAAGCAAAGACCATAATAACACTAAGTGGTACCTCCAGGGGACTACATGAAAACAAGGACCTTTCTTCTCACGGAGTTTGAAAACTGAAAAATAAAGCAACGTCTCTCCTACCTTTGCTGAGAGCAACTTTTAGATAGGGAAGGTTACTTGGGCAGAGTCTATAACATACCACGAACGCAGGAGAGGAAAAAGAAATGAGCTTGTACTATAACAGGTCAAGGTCTCTGGCTTTCCCAAGGCTGTTCTTTTGCTAACAAAAGTGCTTTGCTGTCTATGAAACAGAGGTAGTCTATGTCCTTGTAGAAGGATCTAAAGTGATTTAACCTGACACAGTGAAATGAAGACTTCCATGACGGAGTCCCGGAGGAAAAATTAGTTGCTCTGAATATCCCTGGCATATCCCTGGGACAAAGCATGTGTCCTCTAAGGGATAGACAGGCTAGGCTCTGCATCTGCCCAACGAGTCTGAATACAAATCCTTGAAAACTGAAATTAAAAAGTAATTACCTGAATAAGGGTCACAGAATCCATTACTCTGTAGATAGGAATTATTAGAACAAGAGAATGTTAGACAGATAGGATGAGTATGACCTGCCATAATCCAGCTAAACCACAGTTGCATATAAAAATGTACTGCAGAGCTCCCTGATTTTCAGAGCATTGCTCACACTGGAGCAGTGTGCTGCTCTATGGCACACTACTCCAAAGTGACTGCTTGCCTCCTTCAGAACTGGCTTATACTGGGGACTATAAACTGGGGAGACTAAACATTTGGGATTCAGAATAGACCATTTGCCTTGCTGCATTTTCCAGCTGAAGTTTGGAAAGGGAAGGATTTAAGTGTAGATTAGCACCACAATTTTTCCTATTCAGCCTGCAACTTTTTCCTTAATTACTTGCAGGTTAGGAGGACATTTGGACCCTGACCAGACAAAGCTTGTATTTCCACATCAAGCCTGGAAGTCAGTAGGATTACTCACCAATTTCAGAGTTTGAAGGAGAAAGAGAGGCAAGGTTTGTAGGGAAAGGTAATGTATTTTATGAGGAAAACTTATATTGCTGCTCTCATGGACACAAATCCTAATTGTGAGCCCTGTCAAAAAGTTTCATTCCCGGTGCGGATGAATTACTTGGTTCACACCTTCTGTTGCCTTGAAACACCTCAGGGCCAGTTTCCTCCCATTTTCAGGCACTTGGCTGTCTTGCCTTTTCCCACAGGCTCATCAGTGAGATCTGAACTGCTCTCTAACTGTATCTATCTTTTTGTTTTTTCCCAGGGCACCTGAGGCACCTTCTGAATTACATGCCTATAATTCAGGGGGATTTAGGACACCTGACGTGTCATGTAATGTTACACAATTACATCCCAGATCCTGGCTTTCAACATCTAAAATCCAGCAGCCCTAGATGAGGTGATTTCAGGCTGAGTTTCTTTGTGGTTCCATTATGCTTTTTTGGACAATGATTAGCTGCAATATAAAGCAAATTTTAAAAAAATCTGGCTCTGAATTCTGTATATACTCAATCCTCTAATCCACCTCCACATAATCTGTTCCATCACACAGCCCTTGGTGTAGGTGTGTAGTTCAGATCTGATGACTGAACGCTATTATGTGAACACCCACACAGCAAGAGCAGACGGAGCGATGCTGCAGTTCTTTCCTCTGCACAGCAGTTGAGCTCCAGCATCCTTATTCCCCTCCCTACCCTTTCACCAAACCTATGCTTTCCTTTTCAGCACACTCCAGTGCCAGGGAATCGGTTTCTATAGACCAGACTGGTGTCTGTGCTCCACTCCTTGCTCTGAATCTGATTCAGCAAGATGGAAAAAAAGAATTTTTTTGTGGTTGATGTCACCAGAGCAGCAGGATCTGAGTTCTACTACAGGTGAGAGTGGAAAATACAACGTGCTCTGATTCATATTGCTCAAACCCATGACCTGGCGGTTAGTTTCTGGGAAGATGACTGAGAGAAGAAGAGGGCAGGGATAAGGATTTCAATTGCATGTTCCCCAGATATTCCACTGCATTTGACATGCAATTCTTCATTTAGCTCAGCCCCTGTTGGGATTGAAACCCTACTACAAGTGACATTGGCAAAACAGCTTCTCTTACAAGATATATACATATGTGTATTCCTATTTCTCGCTTTCAAGAGAAAATCATGCCTTTTGCTTGCGTATAGCACACATCATTCCCCCCCTCCATATCTATTATTTATGCTAGAACCCAATTATTTATGCAGCTTTGAACCCAAATGTCTTACACTCATTTGTATTTGTCAGCTTTTGCAATATGTGCTGAATGCAGAGTTCCTGAAAAATAAGGACTGGAGAACAGGTGCTACCGCCTGCCAATAAAGTTGTGCTACAGAAGCTTAATATGAAGTTTTTTGAATGTTTAAAAAATATATCAACAACTTCCACCCACTCAAATATTAATTGAACAAATTGGCCGAAAGCCTTAGATTCTTACATAAGTCTACTTTAATATTAAGAAATGATGCACCAAGGAAGATTCAGTCCCTAGCAGGAGGCAACTTAAGAAATGGAGAAGTAGCAAAAGAGAGCTTAGAAAAAACAACGTCAGCAAGATACAGGACAATACCTCCCACGGATGTTATTTGTCTAAAAGAAACCCTTCTAATTTTGAGATCTAAGTGCAAATTGTTACCAAACATCACATTAGCTGATTCCAAAACCTTTTTCATCAGCTCAGAACCTTTTCATATTGCTGGGACTGAGCAGGTGCATACTAAGATATAATTTGAATAAGTATAAAATACTCTGGGTTTACTATTATCAGACATTTTTCTAGGTGCCCCTAATGGCAAAGCTAGCTTAGGCCATTCACATCGTTAAAGCTTTGGAGCTGACCAGGCTTGATAAACAGGCTTTATGAGACCATAAAGAAAATGTCTGTGATCAAATTCCTATCAAGGAAGAATCAAAAGTCGGTGTGAAAGGTAATTTCAGCATCTCTGGCCTAGCAAAGTAACAACAATTTAAGTATAAAGGATAGACGGTTTTCCCTCTGGGCCTAGTTGAGTCAGCGTGACTTCTTAGGCAAGACAGAGGGACTCAGAGCAGGACTCTGTGTGCACTAAAGAAAGAACAACTCAACCTGTGTCATAAATCTGATCTATTCTTACAGAAGCCAACCTCAGAGATTCCTTTGTGAGCTCTGGAGGTAAAACCAGAGCACTGAAGCTCCTGTGTAGGCATTTCTTAATCAGCCTGGCATATTACGTCCGAACAGACACCGCCAACCCAGAATCCCAGACAAATGGCCTAAGTCTTTCTATTGAGATAATTTTTCCAAGCAGAAAAAATCATTTACTTTGTAGGAAACCTGGATAGGTATTAATCCTTTTTTTTTTTTTTTTTTGTGGGTTTTGGTTTGTTGTTTGTTTTTTTTCTTTTTAAAGTAATAACACATCCTCGTTCTAAAATTTATGATCACGTCATTTAATGGTTGTAGTTTGTGCCAGCTTTCTGGATTAGTAAATCAAAATAATGAAATTGTGAAATCTCTTCCTACCATCAAGAAAACAAAAAAAGAAAGAGTTTTAGGGCTTTCCTGAGCATTTGCAGTGATGAGCTTGCCAATCAATTCTTGTTGTGTAGTGAGCAGAAAAGAGCTAATTATGTGACTTATATTTTTTTTTAATTTCAGAACAAAGAACATATAATAATTGCTGATCCTGGAAACTTAAATATAGAATATGCTATAATCCAGAGTTCATTATGACTTGAGGGACTGGTAATAATAATAATAATAAGGCATTATGCAGTCCTGAGGAGCTTCATATCTAGACGGTAAATACTTAAAAGCCATGTTACATCAGCAAATCCAGAGGCAGGAATAGAGATTATTATGGTTTTAGGTGAGGGAACATTATAATTCTTGTTTTTAAATCAGCTTTGAATCTGATTGCAGAATAGCTTGATTTCAAAAGGGAGATTTGGTGTTCAGCAACATGGGAAGGACTTGCATTTCAGAGACTTTCTACCACTTGTCTGTTGGTATTCCACAGTAAAAAAAGGAGCCTGAAAACCATTAAGAATCAAACAAACTGAAGTTAAAAGCTTTGATCATGTAGTGGAAATAGGAAGCAGATAAGTGTGTAGTGTTTTCCTTTATTGTTTTGCCCTCAGACCAGGATGACTGAAATTTAAAGTAATTGTTTGCTGATTTTTTTTGTTGTTTACACTTTCTAGGTAAAACATTTCAATCATTTTGGTTTAGTTTTCCATGCAGAATGAACTTTGCAAAAGAGCAGCTAGAAAATAGCCCTTGTTTTTGACAAGCCCTGGGTAGTTAAAGTTATTTAATGATATCTTTATCCTGAAAGCAATGAATAACATCTGAGCCATAACTCCACATCAATAATAACATATATTAATATTATATATCTCTAGTTACAGACTAACTATAGTTACTCTATAAGATTAGTAAATATATTATTGGTAAATAATCAAGGGTTGCAGTGAGGTGTTCTGCCTCCTGAAGGGCCAGGCTGCATTCAGTCACCTACCTGTGCTTTGCTTTGAGCTTGAATGTCACAAGCTTTGTGCAGGGAAAGGAGAGGAGATACTGGATTTACTTCTGGGAAGTGTCACTGGTTTCACAGCCCTGCTCCAAATAAGAGAGGATTTCCATCACAGGCTGCCCATGTTCCAGCTACATATGCTAGCTTTTGGACTACAGGATCGAGGGACTAGTGGAAAACTTGCTTTTTGAAATACAAATTTTGTTTAGAAATGAAACCTCCAGAACTGACTTTCAAACAAACTGAAGCTAAAAGCTTTAATCACATAGTGGAAATAGGAAGCAGACAAGTGTGTTTCTGAACACCTGAAGCCAGGCTGCTTTAGCTAGCCTGGCTGCTGTAAGTCCTCCTTAAGATGCTACCTCTCCACAAACACTAGGAGTAGCACAGGTCAGAGACCCTATTAGTCAGCATAAAAATCATATAAGGCTGATATATATATATGTGGTATTTCTATAATGCTTGACATTGGCTGTAAGTTGCTTTCTGGATTTAGCACTGATGAGTGACAAAGAATGACTTATCTTACTAATATGAGCCCGCTCCTGCAGCAAGGCATTCTTGGGGAAATGCTCTGTTAAACTAAGGGTAGAAAAGACAAGATGAGAAAAGCATCCCAAAGAAGCCCCCGAATTGAGGGAAAGGTAACAGCTGGATTAATGTTCAACTGCTTCATTTTGGGGTTTGCCATGAATAATTAAGTGTAATTAATAGTGCCCTGAAGATAGGATCAAACAGACTTTGGGTGTGGTGCTTAATCCTTCCTGAGTTGGGGAGTAAGGCCAACAGCCTATAATGGATTTAACTAATTCTCTTAATTGCAGCTTCATTTGCCTGATCTTTCTAAATGGTATTAATCTAGTGATTTGCAGAATAAGCACATGGAAAAGACTTACCAAAATCACGTTAGGATCTCAAAGATATATTTCTCTTCTTAGATTTTTTTCAGTGGAAGAAGAGATTTCATTGACAATGCAAATTCTATTAATTTGGCTAAGCATTCACAGTCTTTGTTGGTATAAAATAAGAATTTAAAATGTCATTAACAAATTCAACCTTTAGAATCCACTTTGGTAATGACAAATTCTGCAAGGCTCCTAATTAGTTATTTATAGATAAAACATTTTGTAAAAGACAAAACGGCAGCATTTCACACTCGCTTCCGTGCTGGGTACTGAAGCATGGCACAGATCTCTGCCTATCACAGAAGCACTCACGAGAAACACCTCCTGCGCGTTGGCAACCACACTGGGAGACAACAGAACAACCCCATTTCAATATAACCCTGTGCCTGGACAACAGCAAAGCTGCACAAGAAGCCTTTAGCTCTGAGGAAATTCTAGCTAACAGGAGTTGTAGCTCATATCCTCAGGTTTCCACGTCAGATCTGCCCTCTCTGCTCATACTACACACCACCACTTAGGTGTTCAGTTCCCTCCTCTAAGGAGCTCACTACATTGAGCCCAGCAGAGCTAAAACAATGAAATCTTGAGACTACCACCAACAGTTTTGCTTCTTGGGCACAATGGAAAATTTCTTCTCTGACAGTGATTCAACAGAGAAAAAGCCAATGAACTGCAGCTCACATGGGAAGAAGTGAAGCTGAGTGAATGCCATTGACTTGCCATGGGTGACTACTGACTCTACTAATTTTGACTCCTGAGCCATTTTGAGTTTGATCCCATTTATACTGTAAAGGTAACTTCTGTTCTCCTCACCTGAAACTCAACAACATCATTTGTGCCTTACCTATGCAACTAAATTGCAAAATTCCCATTGCCTCAGCAATGCAGCATCTGCCAGCTGAGTTCTGCCATGCCTTTAGCTCATGGGAAGGATTCTTCTTTTAATTACAAACTAGAAATAAGATATATAAAAAAACCCTTAATCAAACAAGAGTAACATGGACAGTCCAGCCATGCACACAGCAGTGCTGGCTTCATCTAGGTCACACTGCTTGTCCTTTTCCTTCCCACAGTTTGCTGCCTCCATTACTGTGTTGTGGCTTCAGCTGGGCTGTAAGTTATAGGAAAGACTTTTTTTCTTGCTCTGTGTTTCTACAGCATCAAGCACAGTGAGACTCCAAGGGCTTCTCGCCCTACTGTACTATTAATAATTAAGAGCAGTCATTATTTTATTCCCATTATCAAATCAAAGAAATAACTCTGCTTCAAAGCTACACATGCTGTTGCAAGTAGCAAAGTGCTTGTGATACCCATGGCCCTTTTGCTGCTCTTAGCTAGCCACTAACTCACTTAATTTTGTGTAGTTTAGCACATTACAAGATTGTTCAAGAGTGCCATAAATGATGTCAGGCACCATCAGAAACCACTTCAGAAAATCATTGCCTGTAGCCAGATCAAAAGGTGAACACCTGGAAACTTGCAGTTCTGGGAAAGCAGAATAAATCTTTTCTTTTTTTTTTTTTTTATTCCTCTTCCTCTTGGAGATTTGTTTCTTTTTGCCTTAAAGAATTTGAAAGGTTTATTTACAGCTTTTCAAATGACCCCTAATCTATTTAGAAAAACATAGCATGGCAAATTCATCTCGGGTGTAACTCCATTTGTTGACTTAAGCAGGCTTGTGCCAGAAGGGAGTCTGGCCCAGGAGTTTCTCTGCAGAGAAAAACAAAGCATTTGAATACAACACTTACTTGGCTTGTTGAGTCCCATCACAGACTGTCCTGGAATATATCTAATAAAGGTAATTCTTTTCTTTTGGTAAGATTGTATCAGTAACCGAAACACAGGGTATTAGCTTAAAACCTTGCCTTGCTCCCCAGGCTTTGCTGCTTGAGGCTGATAATTTTCACAGCACCTGACAACATTTAAAGACACATTGTATTATGTAGTTTAGTGAAATCTAAGACCATAAATAACTAGGAAAGTTGCTTATATTGTCAGATATCAGCAATATAATTAATTAAACAATCCATCAGAGTCAACATTTGGGAAGTAATATAAAAAGCTATTTACTGTGGTGCTGCAGAATTTAGAGACTTGCTGGGAGCCTGTTGCAAAGTCCATAAGTAATATTAAAAAGATGTCTGCTATAGGTAATTTAATCAAAACATAATTGGGTTGTTACAGATTACAAATTGCTGACATTCTTCTCTTGGTCACGTATATATTGATTCATTGAGTCCCAAGCCATGAATACTTTTGTGAACATATAAACTCCAGAAAAAGAGTCTGGGGCAAAACCAGTCCCATCAAAACTGGTTACTGCTACTTTTCATGGGATACTGCACTAAATGCAGAGCATAAATCTGTCTGTCTGAACTCTCTCCATGTGTTGTATATGGAGCAGAGGCACAGTGGGAAGAGTGGAAGGATGTTGGGGGAAAAGATTGTCAAAAAGGATAAGAAAAAGAGACTAAACAGAAATCAAGGAGAAAATTAGTAAGGAGGAAAGATGGAGATGTTGTCAAAAATAGAAATAAGCAAATGATATTGGGAGGTAGAAATGGGGCCAAAGCCAATGGACAACCAACCCTCTTCCCTGCATAGCTGGTGAGTGGATATACCAGTTTACAGTGTGAATCCTTCCTGTCCTGTCCCAGGAAAGAAGCACTAATTAACAAGCCAGTGATGAAAGAAAACTGGTGAGTAGCTTGTATATCTTTTGGAAGAGTCACTTGCTTTACTTTCATTTGGATGCTGTTGACATTGTGGTTGTGTTTAGGGTAAGCTGTTTTTTGCTTTCTCAAGTACAAAAAATAAATCTGTGAAATTGTAATTATTTCACTATGAATAAGCTCACTTTAAAGAGTAGCATTTCATGTAGATGTGTAGAAGATTTCCATCCCTCTTCTTCATTCAATATGCCAATGTGAGAGTTGTACTTACTGCAGTATTCTGGCCTTTCACTGTGCTTTTAGTCATATAGTTTAACACTTTTTAGGAGAATCCTGAGGCCACAGAGCATGTGCAAGCATCTATCAAACTGAACTGACATTAAGAGGGAAATTTGTTTCAAACATGGAAATTACCTTCCATGTCCAAGCAAATTGATTTCAAGAAAAAAAATCCTAATAAAACAGAGACTTTTAATAAGACATCCAAACAATTTATTTTTTTTTACAAACCAGCTTCTTGCTAAAGAAGGTGGCTGGGAATATGCATGCACATTGCTGCTAAAACCAATTGTTTTATTAGATATGCTGATAATACATATGCATTATTGGCTAATACATATGTATTATTGGCAAATACATATGCTAATAATTTAGCCAGGGATAAAAAAATATGAAAGAAAAAGAAGTATTCTAGTAGAAGGCCTGTTTGATATATTCAAAAAATCTTTTGAGTTTATACACTGAGAGAGAGAAAAGAACATTTTCCATCATATGAAACAACAGCAGGTAATTTAAAAGCAAAAAATATAAATGCTATCAAACCCCAAACAATTCTTTTGAGATAAAATAAATGAAATGCCTAAATTATTTCTGTATTTATATCTGATCCAGTGTCATTGGGATTTTAAAATTGACTTCCTGAGAGCAAGAGCTGGCTCTGTAGCAACAATGATATTATAGACTCTATTTTGATCTGGAATTACAAAGTCTGAAAACTTTTGCGTTTGCTCTGATAAGCTCTCCTGCATGAAGCACACTTACAGTCCTTTCTGTGGTTCCAAGTTACAAATGACAAACCTAATCTGAAGAGAAACATATAAATGTTTGATGTTAACTGTAACAACAGCTTTACTGTTATACCTCTTAAACCTTTTAATAAAACAGATACTTGACACATAGTTTTTATTTTTTTTTATAATAGATATATCCCCCCAAAGTTCAAAGTGATAAATCTGAATATAGAGTACTGTTTCTCAGCATTTGCCAGGTAGTTTGTATGTATTAGTATTGCATAATAAATAGATGTTTTAAATATTTGTTCATAGAGGTCTTTACTTGAACTTAAGCATAAGTTATCTAAACAGTTGAAAAAAGATTTATAGTTATGAAGAGGCCTATATGTCAAGCAAAGTTTTATGATATGTTCCATAATAAATTAGCAATAAATGGATACAGGTGACTGTGGAATTTATGGCCTTTAATGTTTTAATGCTTCACTAAAGAAAAAGCTATTATTAAGGTCCTAAAGGGTAATACAGGAATACCATCTACAAATTGTCAAATTAAATAGTTGTTGCCAGGTATTTGAACAGTGGAACATTTTGGCTTGGCCAGCAGCAGGGGTAGACAGCAAAGAAAGCAACAGAAAACTAGATCGTTTCACAAGTACAGATGAAGATTTCACCCTGCCAACCATACTCATCAGGAAAAAAAAAAATCTATAATTTTTACAGAAAAATCCATAATTATCCAAGTACTACTACTCATAGGGCTCTGAATTACCCGTACAGGTAAAGGCTGCAGGATTCACCCCACTTGAATTGATGGCTAAAAGCTGGTGAGTGGAGCACTTGGCTGGAACCTATTCAAATGTTTCTATCCACATGAAAGCTATTGCTTGAATCCAAGAAATAACACACTGTGGGAAAGAAGCAGATTTCACTGTCCAAAGAGAGTGACCTGTGGTAACACTGGAAATTGCCCTAAAACACATTGGAACAAATGCCAAAACTACTGCAGATGCCACTGAACCTTTTCTGCTACCATCTCTTGAGTGGTTAAACCCCATCAAAAGATAAAAATACAGATAAAGCTGATGAAATTCCAACCAGAAAATAAACCAAACCTTTGAGTCAAAACAGGTTTTTGGTGGAGTAAAGGGTGAGAGATTGATTTTAGCAGGGAAATCAGACCTGGCAGTAAGGAGTTAAGATCCCAAAGCCACTTGGTAGCACCTGCTTGCTCATGGGGAACAGGCCCCCAGAGATGTAACACAGACCCAACCCAGCACTCAAGAAAAGACTGGGTCAAAATTACTTTTTAAGATTAGGCATATCCAAGTCATTAGCACACTGTCTGCACGTTAACACATCAGCACAGAGATAGGGCAAGGGGGAGGGGGGAAGAGTTATGCAGAAGTGCTCCACGACTGCCATTGGGGCAGTTCATCTCTAAAAGGAAACACATGTTATCCAACCCTATGCCTAATAGGGTTGGACAGTAATTAAAAAATATCTTTTATTTGGAGAGCTGGGTCTTGAAACTACCAGCTTGCACCATTAATCTTTTTGATCTACTGCAAAGATCTGCAGCGAGGGTCAGCGAGCGGGATCTCTGCCATTTGTAGAGGGACAAGCACGCTGACAGGACAGTGAACTGTAAACCAGATAAAGCCCTTACATACAGTTATGGATTCACAGTGGTTGGGAAAGGGACTGTACAGTGACCCTTACCTGACCACATCACCATCTGCTCTCCTATCAGTGGGCTCCCATTAGTGAATCACCTCAAAAACTACCAGCAGATCCTCAGAGATAAGATTTATGTGAGGCAATTGCACAGGATGGGGGGGGAACTATTTGGATTGAATGGGAGGCAGGACAAAGGCTCAGGGAAAGGTGGTGTTGCCCTCAGGCTGCCTTGTTCTGTTCAGAGATGGCAGAGCAAAACCTATTGCTAGGATGGAAATCTTGAGATTTGTTCAAGACATTTAAATTCCCAGATGAGAACGTGTAAAATGGATTGTCTAAACTTCAAGCTATACCACATTAAATGTACCATAACAGTTTAGAGCAGCGAACACAACTCATGTGTCCTGTGGCACACACTTTTTTCCAGCATTAACACAGGTCTGCTCCACCAAATAGTCACACCAGTCAGATTTCCCCCATCTGGGGAACCCTTCTGGTCTAAAGAACCTTGACATCCTCTACCAATAAAACTAAATCCGCAGAGGGGCTACTACTACCAGTATAACCAGGCAGTTTGTGGTCAGGGGAAAAACTATCTATAACCAGAGCAAATACCACTAAATAACCAGTTTCCCAGTAGAGCTTGGAGGTCAGGGCTGTAGCCAGCCTCTAACACATCTCCAAAGATGTGTCAGTTTAAGCCCTGTTGTCATTCAATTAATCTCCAGCATAGCTTCACTTAAAGAAAGGAGCTCTCCACTCCAGATAGCCAGGATAATCGTTAATTAACCCATTAGTCTTGCTCACTTCACAGTTCTTTTCCTTCCTGTGCTCTTCTATCATGACACCACTATGAGTTTTTCCTTCTTTTGACAGGGCTAAGAATCTCTCATTGGTTTGCCTTTTTTTTTTTTTTTTTTTTTTTTCTTTTATCAGATTACAGGGTGGTTTTAAAATAAATTTGATGAGCACCTGTGATTTCATCTGGAAGCTGTTTTTCTCCTCATGATGTGAGGAGCTAACTTCCAGATCACTCTTCTGTCCATATGTCTATCAGATGTTTTTGTGTTGTGCTGGATCGGGCAGGGTATTTTTTTTTTTTTCACTATGAACTATGAGTTTATCTAACTCTTAGAGCAAAGAGTGCTGTAGGTGAGTTGTAAAGCTCTCTGCTGACCAGGTAAAACAGATGCAATGCTACAGGTACCACCTCTTCCCAAGAGCCTTCTGCTGTGCTCTGTTCAGAGGGCCATCAGCTTTCACTACCCAGGGAAATCTTCTTGGCCCGGAGGGAGCCCTACCAGTTACAGTGGAGTCAAATGTTATGGGAACTCTAAACAATTGCTATGTTTCCTTGGGCTTTTATTTGTTATTCGTCACTTGCCCTACAAATTCGGTATCACTGTAAAAGATAAATTATCAAATAAAGATCACATGATTATTTCCTTGAATTCTTTCTGCCTCAGGACAGAACAAACTGAGAAGATTGTGTGAGCAAAGGATTAGTTTAGCCTGAGCAAGTGTCCCAAGATCTGTCAATAGGTTACAGTATCACCTTTCTTTTGCCTCTGAAGTACTTCCACTCAGCAAATACTGGGAAAAGACACCCTCAGATACATTTTTCTTTTCTGCTTAGACAACAGAAGTTAGCAGACTCTAGATCTAACTGTGATGCCTCTTAGGTTAATACTGGTTTTGTGACTGAGTTCAGTAGCTGTGATGAAAAGCATAGAGAAATGATCGGGAAAGGTCTGTTCACAAGAGCACTCAGCTTCTGGCAACAGGACAAGGAAAACAGCTCTTGTGTAAAGCCAATTGATATCCAGTTCGAAATAAAAAGTTGCAAAAAAAAAAGAAAAAAAAAGACAGATTTGCTGGTTCAAGCCAATGTTTATTTAATTTACATATTTAGTTGGCACACTTGTTCAAGCAAGATAAAAAATGTGCTACTACTTTACCTCAGGTAATGTTCTTCATTATAACTACAGGCATCTAAAATATGTTTTTCAGGCTATTCTGCCTCCATCTACAATTCCATCATGATAAATCTTTAAACATAGAACTATGTTTCTTGAGATTTCCAATGTATGGGTATTTTAATGGCATCTACAGTACTGCTTAAATGAGTATAAAGAAATAAAATTTATGGATTTCAGATGTTTCTGAGTTTAAAAGCAGACTGAAACGTATGAAAGTGAGGAAGTGATGAGGTATAATGAACTACAATTGCTTTGTATTTGGGATTTTTGAACATGTTTTAAACCGTTGGAATCTCTTCTTGCATTCAGATGTGTTTTAAAGAGGTTTAAAGATTTCATCTTCTTATAGAAGCTGTGCACTGGGTATGGGTGTGAACCAAAGCCCTACTCCAGGATGCTCCTGTTCCAGTCTGTGGCTCTACATCATAACCTGAATTTTGCAGCTGAGGTCCCTCCCTGTTATGTCCAGGACTGCCAATTCTCATTACACTTTGTGTGAGGTGCCGTTTCGAGGACTGAAATGGTGTCAGTGAACTCTGAGGACTACAGAGTGGAAGAAGGGGTGTTGACCTTGAGCTGCAGCCACCAGACTGCTGCTTGGAGACTGGACTGCAGGGGCAGGAGGTGTTTCCAATATTGCTTGTTACGTCCTGCAAAATATGCTTGCTCTTCTGCCTGAGCAGTGTGTACTGAGTTAAAAACCACTACACACTGAGGTGAGTAACGCTAATTGAGGTGTGTGGTCTTCATGCCCAGGCTCCTGGAACCACTCTCAGAGAGTAACCAGGACAGGAGAGCAAGGGGAGCTTCTAGACACACAGGTGAAGTGAGCTGGATGAAGGCAGGAGGTCTTCTCCACTCAAGAGAAAAAATGGAGAAGTTAAAGAGTGCAAGACAGAGCCACGTCTAAGTAAAGATGAAGAAGTTGAGTGGGGATTTTCCTTCTAGAAGCAAGACAGGACTACACAAAATCAGAAATACTAAGATGTTAAGCCTACCAGAAGGAAGTTGTTTGCAAGATGAAGAAAATGCTGAGATACAGCAGTGTTTGAAAGAGTTGCTGTACACGTACCATACTGATGAAAAAGAAACAAGTGACAAAAGAGGTATGTCATTTCATATCATTTTAGACATTTCAGGAATTATGG